>JAYMFT010310843.1:0-10122 GCA_038088735.1 Panulirus argus | reverse complement strand
GCAACTACATATGACTCCCCAAAATCTTTCAAGGATGATGCCCAGACATTAGTAAGATAGGAAAGAATATCACTTGCTCGCCTTTATCCGTTTCTGCCCCCTTCCCCACAGGAAGCAGCATCACAACTTCCTGTGACAGCGAGGTAGCACCAGGAAACATACGAAGAAAGGCCACATTTGGCATTTACAGTGTCAATTACAAAGTAAGAATATTCTAGATTATAGAAAAATACTAAAAACAAGGTAAGATTATTGAAAATGCATCAAAATATCTTGATGCTCGTACACTGCATTTAATTAGATCTCAAATTAAGGCCTCATAATTTTACAAGAAGGGCAACAAATAAGACAGGGCTTTTTCAATGAAGCTCACATCCCAAACCCTATAGATTTTTATATTTTTTTTCTCCCCCAGCTTTCAGTCTCCTGCTATAGCTTACAAAAACTTATGATGCTGGATGAAACTAGTCAGTTTTTAATACACTGAAAAATTTAGTTGAGAGAATGAAAAGTACTGGGAAGACTTTCCTGTAGCAAGTGGAAGCATACACAAGGATGCCTTTTTTGTGGTAGTGCAATGCGAGCAGTTGCCCTAAAAGAAAGGATAGTAACTCAAGTTCAGAAACTATGGGCCATTGGTTTACAAATAAAGTTTGTACTCTGACTAAGATACTGTGACCCACCCTACCTTCTCAAGAGCACTAGGAATAATTTTAGAATGTATGGAATAAAAGTTGGAGAGCACATTGTGAAGTAGAAATATGTAGAAAAATATACAGAAAACCAAACAAAACATCAGTCTGGTACCCATAAAACTGAAAAAAGTCTATGTAGACGATAGTTTTCTGATATGCATATAAAACTTGCTAAGACATTTAACCATACAGTAGCACCAGGGATATACATACACAACATATATAATATGCTTAACTCAGATGCTGTCTTCATAGCTAAAATTGTATACAAAGCAGATGAATTGTTTGACTTAATATTGCTACTCTTTATCATTGTAAAGAGTTATGTGGAGCATTTAGTGTGGATTCATGTCACAGTAATTTTATTGAAAACATGTTTCAGTATGTAAATACATTGAACATATGTGCTCCATCTAGGTAGTAAGTTGGTAGACAGCCACTGACCAGGAAGGTATTTTACCAGTATTCTCTGCCTAGGTATCAGGAGGGTTAGTTATGGCTGCATAGTAAGCCAAAACATCTGTGGTTGTCATGTTGCACTCCTCTGACCCAGGTAGCCATCTCTTCTTTCCACTTCACCCACATGAGGACTGCTGGCATTCTGTCCACAAACATACAATCTCTCCTTGTCACACACAACACTTGACAGCACATAACTCACACGGCTCATTCTTCATAAATGGTAGGAGCAGCAGATAAAAGTAGCAGGTACGAACATTAGACTGGAGCATTAGGTAAAAGTAGGTCAGAACGAGCATTAGATAGAATTATGGGTAGGAACCTTAGACAGGAACATTAGGTACACACATTAGTAGATGTAATCAGTAGGAAGGTTAGGTAGGAGCCTCTGAAAAATGGACTAGAGTTGCCCTTACTGTCCGAAAAGTGCTTCTTTCTCTGAACACAAGCAAGATTTGTGGTCCTTGATGGCATCTATCCTCATGTACTGAAGAAGTGTGCCTCTGAACTTGCCCGTTCCTGCTTGTCTGTTTCATTTCTCTTTAAAATCCAAAACTTTTCCTTCTTGGAATCATGCATTGATACATTCCATCCCCTAGAAGGGTGACCGTTCTGACCCCTCTAACTATTGTCCTATTGCTTTGACATCTACCATTTCCAAAGTCTATTAATCTCTTCTCATCTCCCATATCCTTAGACATCTCGAAAATCACATTCTTCTCTCTGATCGCCGGTATGGCTCTGCAGGCAAAATCCACTGGTGGCATTCTTTCCTATCTTATTAATGTCTGGTCATCATCCCTGGAAGATTTTGGAGAGTTGTGTAGTTACCCTTGACATAACCGAAATTTTGACAGGATGTGGCACTAGGATCTAATCTCTAAGCTCCCCTCCCTCACTTTGCTCCTTCATGTCTGGCTTTCTCTCCAGACAGTCTGTCTCTGTGGTTGTTGGAGCAGCTTCCCCCGTTTTCTCCATCAACAGGAGAGTCCTTCAAGTTTGTGTCTTGTCCCCTACACTTTTTTGTCTATAATTTCCTCTCCACAAATCAAATGCACTCATACGGTGAGAACTCAACACTGCATTCGTCCACATCATTCAATTCTGCTCCATCTTCTCTCACTCAATCTGCATCTTGTCTTGATGCAGCTTCCTCAGTAGCTCAGACTTGGGCAGGATATCTCAGTGGGGTAGACATAATCTAGTCGAGTTTAATGCTTCCAAGACCCGGGTTTTACCCATTTATCGAAAACTCCTCTCAACTTTTGTCTCTCCTTTGACACTTCTGTAATTCCACCTCTTGACTCAATGAACATGCTTGTTATTACTGTAGCATCCACTCTTTCTTGGAAATCCCATATTACGGGAGTAGTTATATCTGCCTCTAAACAACAGTGTCCTTTTCTTCTGAACAGTTGCTCTGTTTGTTAAAAAGGTAAATTCATCTAAGTATGGAGTACTGCTCTCATATCTGGGGTGCTAACTCTGTATCCATATTTGACAGTTAAGTCGAAAGCAGTCCGACTTAATAAACTGTCCCAGGCTAACTTTGGTTCACTTTCCCTCTTCAATAGGCATTACTTTGGTTTTTGCACCTATGAGCTGGCTGCTTGTGTTCCCCCACCAGTAGGTAGACCACACCATATTCAGCAAGCTGCTGTGTCACATGATTACTATGTGGTCATCAGCAACTCGAGGGTAAGGCATTTTGATAATTGCTTCTTCCCCTGTATGTCGAAGTTTTGGAACTCTCTACCTTCTCATGTCTTTCCCAATAACTATGACCTGGCTCATTTTAAATGAAAGGTTTTTTGCTTCCTCAAAAATTTTTAAGTATGTTCCTTCGTAATTTCTTTTTCTCTCATTATTCTCTCTATTTCATTTAAGGCTCAGCCTTGATGTGTGTCCATGACTGGAGCCATAAAAAACATATATCGAAGAGCTGCAGTGCTGTCTGCTCCAGTGTCCACCAAAATAATCACAAGGGTTAGAAATCCACTTATGGAGAAAATAATGTCTATACAAAGAGTATGAGTTAGTAGCATCCTTGGTAACCTTCAGTTTAAGTCTAAAGATTTATGAGCATTTATTTACAGAAGACAAATGTAGCCTAGTCAGAACCATTTAAAGCAAGTAAAGGATGGGTAGATAAGTTTATTCAACATCAGAAGCTGCATGATTTGAAAATAACAGGAAGATCTGCCAGTGCTGACCACAAAGTTGCTTCACACATTCCATTTTTCTATATATTTATTGGTTCACTATATGCAATTTCTCTTTTGTGAGCTTTTTGCAGAACATAAATAAATTGATGGGTGGATAGATTTTTCTTAAGGCAAATATTTAGATTATATATTAAATGATTCTGCATATTAATACATGTACATAGACTCTTGCATGTCAAGCTCTTATGCTTTTAAAATATTATCTTGTGTCTATTTAGTTACATTTGACTATGCAAACAGACATTGATACCTCACAAAATAGACCTTGGAGAACTTAATTGACTTCTGATTATATGAATTTGATTATTTTAGATTGCCCTTGAGTTTTAAGTATTTTTAAATAACTTCACTATGATCATTATTGAAAATTAGGTTGCCAAGGTCCTTTGTTGTGCTTCCTTGGTTTGACCCATACTATATACAGGATCTTCAATGAGACTAGTAACATTCTTGTCACCATACGTACACTTTCTGCTTCTTTCAGATTAATAAATATTTACAACTAATAATTCTCCATCAAATTAATGTTTTTATGGTGAAACATAATCTGCTTAGCATTAGCCTTCAGTAAATCCTTTTTCAATTTACTGTTTGAAATGTTCTTAATCCTGCTTGGGCAAAACTAAAATTCCGAAGTTGTAGTTGACAGCCCGTCAACATTCCACCTTCATGCATTCCTATTTACTCTGTTGTGCTCTTTTAACATACTTTATTTAAAAATAGTTTCATCAGTCTTCACTTGTGACTGAAGCTATGATAAACTGTTCCAAAGTATGCTATTTCCTTCTCGCATCAGTTGCTGCATACCTACAATATGCCAATTTTGTTCCTTTATAAATTTTGAAAAAGAGTATCTCCATGTTTATTTCCTCTTCACAGGAATGGATAATTTTATGGGAATAATGCTGTTGGGAAGGATAATAAGAACACACCTGAAATAATTCTTATTTTTCCAAAAAATAATATGCATTACACTCATATATGTAAACATGTTTTCTGCTTTACAGCATTGTCTGAAAATAAAAATATGTTTAGAGTGTTTGTAGGTTAAACTTATCTTCAGTGTGTATACCATGAAATACTTTAATACAAGCAGTTCACACTAAACATGTTAGAATAAAAACTAAACATTACATCCAAATCTCATTGTGCAACTACAAGGTGTATACTTAACGAAATCTGATGCTGAGAGTGGTTTCTGATATCCATAGTAACACAATTAATGAATTCCTAGATTTCCATGTACTCTAATCATCAGCCATCCACTGAGCAAATATGAGATTCACAGCAGCTTGAACATCTCCGTTTGTCGCCTGTAGAGCTTGCCGACTAAGGTCTTCATCCGGTATGCCCATCTCTCTCATTAACTGCAAAGACTCCTCAAGGTTGGGGATCTGAATACTGGCAGATGGAGGTCCTGATGAGGATGAGGATGATGAAGGACCAGAAGCCTAAAGAAAAAAAATTTAGTATAAATAATGTATTTATCTGATTTTCAAATAAATGTGGATAATGGGAAAAGTGACATTAAAAATAAGGGTGGGGGGGGTATTGATAAAAGAATAAGGAAAATTAACGGCAAGTATAATTAGACATTATAAAAATGCACAAAAGCAAGCAGAATTTTCCTGAAAAATACTTACGAGACCATTTCCACACCTACAAGTGCTGAAGACCAAAAGGCAAACCCTGAATCATATGTATGAAAATTCTGTATAAGTAATCACATAAACTTTTCACTACTGTAGTTATATAAGCACATATGGAAATGCAATATCTTTTGCATCTGTTTTTGGAGTGAATAATTACCTCTTCATCTCTGGACCATCTCCCTGGGAAATTATTCACTTCAAAAACAGATGCAAAGGATATTCTCTCTTCATATGTGCTAATATAACTACAGTAGTGACAAGTTTAATAAGTCTATCTATCTATCTATATCTCTGATGCCTGTTCCAATTGCAACTTTTTCAAAGGGGTGGCCATGGCAACAGAGTCCCCATAACTAAAGAACTCCAGTGCCACTTCTCAGCCTTTAGTACCTCACCCTTCACAGGCCACTGGCAGAGGGTAAGTCTAGTGCAATGTTTGCAGAGGCTCCTATCTAATGTTCCTAATGACTATGTCTATCTAATGCTCCTACTTATGCACAATTGTTTTTATACTAACCAGTGTGAGAAGGTAAATTCAAAATATAACAGCACAAAGCAGAGCTCAACTTTTGTGAAAGTCTGAGCAGATACGATTTTACATTTCACATTCCTGTTATACACTTGCATACACTACTGTATGGTGTAAGACTTATTGGGATTATCCTCTCATACTGATGGTTCTTTTCTTTGGCCTGAATTTCAAACTGGTCTAGTATACAATCTCAAACTCCTATATTTCTGAATAACAAGTAGAAAATATTCCTGAGTTAGGTCTTGGTGAATGTAATCAGCTTTTATCTCTGGGTTCCTTTTGGAAAAATGGATTCACTTATTGTCATGCTTCCCAGAAACGCATCCCTTACATTAACAGAGACCCACTGTAGCAATGAAGAAAAATCTGTTAATAGAATCCATACAGGTCTTCTGTATCTATTAGGTTTCTTTTTTACTAATAATCCAAAGTTACACTTGAGAAACACATCAAGTTGCTGCACATTCATTTCAACAAATGACAAGAGAAGTTAAAAAAAAAAATGCAAATGCAGATTTGAAGAGATGCTGTAAACTATTGCATTCATGTACTTTGTGTGGGCTTTCTGGAAAATGTTCTTCTACTGGAAAACTGTCCAATGACAGTGGAAAAACTATGGAAGCATTGCATACAAAATTTTTCATGTCATGATAATACACCTGAAAATCAACTAACCCGACTCGCAGAAGCAGCCAGAGCATTCTGTAAGGCATTGCTGAACATCTCATGAGTGATAGGTCCTGGCTCTACTGAGGCACCAGCTGAGGGTGCTGGGGTGTTGAAAGGAGTGGTGGTAACTGCAGAAGGGGTAGTGGGAATGCTGCGAGGAGCACTGGCGGGCAGACGATTACTGTTGCCATTACTGCTACTCCCACTACTACTATTACCTGTTCAAAGTAAATTTTTTCCTTCATTATTAATACTTCACATTCATTCATATATTTCCTTTAACCTCCAACGTGTCCTCATCTACGAAAAAATAATAAAACATCTTCATACATAATTTACCGTAATACTGTTACTCAGTGGGCTTTGATTTTCATGTCTAATACTCATTGAAAAGCATAATCACAAACCATATCACTAACCTGTAGCACTAGCAAGAGCTGCAGCTAGTTGTGCTGGTGTAATTGGTTGAAAAGGGACTGATCCACTTGCTTGGCTTCCACCTGCCGAGTCTTCGGACTGCAAAAAAAAAAGTTACTGGTTTCACAATCAAGTTGTTTCGTGCATTGCTTATTCAGAATAGTGTACTTTGATTCTACACAGAAGGAATAGCACTACTACCTAATGCTCCGACCTACTTCCACTACTTAATACAGGGGGTGATTATTTTACTTATTTATAATTATCCCATAACCAATTTCCATGAGAATCCTGGTGTTACTGAGAGCCATTCTAAAAGCTCCTGCAGCCGAAGACTGAACTAATTCCATTAGCAGGGAACTGTAGAATTCTTTGGAGTGAAAAGTTCTTTAACATGAGTGTACTTCCAATGATACAGCATAGCCAAAGGTGACTTTTCACTCATGGTGTAACTTTAAGCAGGAGTCTAGCAACACCAACAGGGTAATTAATAATGTATATCTCATATCAATATCAATAAGTGGCATTTCCAGACTCTGCCTGACTGTGGTTATGCCATAAGTGAAAGGAGGAGTCTGGCAACACCAACAGGGTGATTAATAATATATATTCCATACCAATATCACTAAGTGGCATTTTCAGACTCTGCTTAACTGTGGTTATACCACAAGTGAAAAGTTGCTTTCAGCATAATTGTATCATCTGTTGACAAAAGGAGTGCAGTCTCAGTGAAGAACTTTTCACTTTAAAGGAGTTAATCATTTCCCTATCTACTACCTTTAGCATGGCCCTGACATTGCAAGAGCTCTTTCAGGGAAGAGGATCCTGGGGCTACAGTATTATTATTATTAATATTATAGTAATAAAAAGAATTCTTTTATTTTATACATATTCACCATTTCCCACATTAACTTGGGCCCCTTCTCTGTTCCTTCTCTTGGAAAATAAAATACCAGTAATAATAAATTAATATGAATTAGCTTACTCTGTCCTCTTAACAATGATAATAATAATATGAATTAGCTTACTCTATCCTCCCACCCTACAGTCTTCATATCTATTTCTATTCACCTCATTCACAAGCATTTAAGTTACTCCCTCCACATTCAATTTCTCATAAAATATGAAGCATCAATAGCTTCCTAGTATATACCATACCACCAAATACAATGAACCACACCTGATCTGCCTCCATTTCATCATCATCAGAGAGAGCATCCATGGAGTAAGACACATGGTGTGAACGACGAGGAGAGGTGGTTTCACTCGTCATTAAAGAAGTTACATATTGCGCAACTCTTCCAACAGCTGGCTGAGCATCAACAACCCTGTGGAGAATATAAGATATTTACTATGAACATAAATGCATTCACAGTATCAAGTATAATAAGATATATCTAAATATAAAATATGGAGTACCTTAAAAATACTTTGGTGTCTCTCATTTACACCAAATTCACAAGTGCCCAATTTGCACATATATGATGTACAATTTGCTATCCCAAATTCAGTTTTACCAGCTAGGATTCAAATTTATACAGTTAGGCATAACTAACAGTAACTTTAAAAAGAATAACAATTTATTTGACATCTAAAAATGATGAAAAAACACCAAAAGCCAGGAACAGGTGAAGAAATGGCCTCATTCACTCACAACCAATCTCTAGCTGTCTTGTATAATGCACCCAAACCACAGCCCCCTATCCACAACCATGCCCAACAGACCTTTCATATGCCCTAGTTCAGCTTAATGACACCAAGCTCTTATGATACATGGCAAAAATGGTTATATTTGAAGGGTATATTAGTCCTAATGTTATATGGACATAAGGCATGGGCTATACATGAGAATGTGTGGAGAAGGGTAGAAGTGATGGAAATGAAATGTCTAAGGAAAATATGTTGTGCAAGTTGGTTTGAGCGACTAATAAAATGGTAAGAGAGAGGTGCAGTAATAGTGTTGTTGAAAGGGTTGAAGAGGGTGTGCTCAAATGGTTTGGGTATATTCAAAGAATGAATAAGGAGAGGTTGACAGCAATAAATTAAAAAGGGGTTCTGGATATGTATAAATAAAACTGAATAGTGCAAAAAGTTTTTGTTTCTGGATTTCATCAGTAACTGGTGAAACCATTAGGTGAGAAGTCACCTTTGACACTGTTCAGAGGTCCCTTGCTTTCCTCAGTATTATCAGCTGCTGTTTCAAGTATACATACACACAAAATAATATTTATGATTTTACCGACCATGGCATAGAGTTTTGAGTATCCATGATATTTTTCCCCACACACTGGGCAAGTATTGCAGTGATCATAATATTCTTAGCCTAGCCTGGCAGAATGCAGCACAGTGATGACATTAAAATGCACAAAGCGATGCACAAGTGAGATAACCATGTCACCCAAGTTTCACTGGCTGTATTGTTCTACCTCACTGTGACTCATGAAGTGAGGAACTCCATAAGTGATCTTAATGACACACACTCTATAACTTTAATTTGTTACCTCTATTTTGCCCTTATATATGGCCTTTAAGCATAAAGATGATGTGCACTGTGCTATCTCAAGGAGGGCAAGAAAATGTCTTTAGAGCAAAAAGTGGACTTAATTGTTCACCATGTGCATAATCAAAATGAAGCGTCTGTTGGAAGGCATTATGGTGTTAGTGAGTCAACAATGAAGCATAAAGAAAACTGAGGCAGCTTTGTGCAGCTTAGGTGGCTGGCTGCTTATTGGGAGTACAAAGGACAAACTCACAACATTAGGAATGATGTACTGCTATAGAATATTACTTCTTTATCACATTTCTGTACAGTTTTGTACATCCTTTCTTTACAATTTCCTTGAATAAAATATTGTATCTGAAGTATAACATTATGATTTTAATCTAAAAGTGTTTACAGTAAGACTGAAGGTAAGTCTCTCATGGGCCACTCCCCCTGACCCACTCTTTCCCATAAGCTTAATCTGTAGTCAACTGTGGTTTTGCCAGTAAATGGGTCTTTCAGGAACATTACTGCTGCTGTTGCCAAGGAACCTTTGTACCATTAGCAGAGGATATAAAGAGGATGATGTCATCAAGGACCTTCCCCTTCCAAAGGAGCCCACTCTACCCTGCTAGCACAGTGAGCACAGCTTTGAAGCTGCAGAATACCTACAAAAGGTGTCCTACGGTTGCAATTATAAACATATGTATAGCTCACATGCTCAGATTATCTGGATTAGTCAGTCCTGTAAAGAGTTCTGGATCTTGCAGCATGGCAAGCGCTCTTGGATCACTACGAGCAAAGGGGCACGAAGATAATATTTTCTCTACCATTTCAGGACCACGCAGTTTCTGAAAAATAAGAGAACATATAATGTAACCATATACATGAAGATAAATCCAAATTAGCAATATATATATATATATATATATATATATATATATATATATCCACTCACATACACACTTATATACATACATATATATATATA
>JAYMFT010310832.1:0-10123 GCA_038088735.1 Panulirus argus | reverse complement strand
AGAAACCATTGTTGGATTAACCTCAAAACAATATGTGACCTTGTGAAAAACCATTGGGGGATGAACCTCATTATTATATGCGACCGTGTGTGAAACCATTGTGGGATGAACCTCAATACAATAGGCGACAGTGTGAGAAACCATTTGGGGATAAACTTCAATACAATATGCGACTGTGTGAGAAACCATTGGGGGATGAACCTCAATACAATATGCGACCTTGTGAAGAACCATTAGGGGATGATCCTCAATACAATAAGCGACCATGTGAAAAAGCATTGGAGGATAAACCTCAATAAAATATGCGAGCCCCTGAGACACCATGGGGGGATAAACCTCAATACAATATGCGATTGTTTGAGAAAGCACTGGGAGATAAACCTCAATACAAAATGCGACCTTTTGAGAAACCACTTGAGGAAAAACCTCAATACAATATGGGAGTATTTGAAAAAGCATTGGGGGATGAACCTTAATATAATATGCGACCGTGTGAGAAACCACTGTGACAAAAACCTCAATAAAATATGCGACCGTTTGAGAAACTATTGGGGGATGAACCTCAATACAATATTCGACCGTGTGAAAAACCATTGGAGGATAAACCTCAATACAATATGTAACCGTGTGAGAAATCATTGGAGGATGAACCTCAATACAATATGCGACCTCGTGAGAAACCAATGGGGAGTGAACCTCAATACAATTTGCTATCGTGTGAGAAACCAAAGTGAGATACACCTCAATACAATATGCGACCGTTTGGGAAACCATTGGGGGATGAACCTCAATACAATATGCGACCGTTTGAGAAGCCATTGAGGGATAAACCTCAATACAATATTCAGCCGTGTGAAATACGATTGGACGATTAACCTCAATATAATATGCGAGCGTGTGAGAAATCATAGGAAGATGAACCTCAATACAATATGCGACCTCGTGAGAAACCAATTGGATATGAACCTCAACACAATTTGCGACCCTGTGAGAAACCATTGGGGGTTAATCCTCAATACAATATACGACCGTGTGAGAAACCATTGGGAGATGAGCCTCAATACATTATGCGACCGTGTGAGAAACCAGTGGAGGATAATCCTTAACACATTAAGCGACCTTGTGAAAATCCAGTGGATGGTAAACCTAACTACAATATTCGACCTTGTGAGAAACCATTGGGAGATAAACCTCAATAAGAGATGCGTCCTTGTGAGAAACTACTGTAGGATAAACCTGAATACAATATGGCAGTGTGTGAGAAAAGATTAGGGGTTGAAACTCAATACAATATACGACACTGTGAGAAAGCACTGGAAGATAAACCTCAACACAATATGTGACCGTGTGAGAAACCAATGGGGGATGAACCTCAATACAATATAGGATCGTGTGAAAAACCATTGGGGGATGAACCCCAATATAATATACGTCCGTGCGAGAAACCAATGAGGGATAAGCCTCAGTATAATATGCGACCGTGTGAGAAATCATTGGGGGATGAGCCTCAATACAATATGTGATCGTGTGAGAAACCAGTGTGGGATAGACCTCAATGCAATATGTGTCCGTGTTAGAAACCAATGGGGGATAATCCTCAATACAATATGCGACCGTGTGAGAAACCATTGGGGGATGAACCTCAATAGAATATGCGACCATGTGATAAACCAGTGGAGGATAAACCTCAATACAATATGCGACCATGTGAAAATCCAGTGAAAGATAAACGTCAGCAAAATATGCGACCGTGTAAGAAACCACTGGAAGATGAAATTCATTACAATATACGACCATGTGAGAAACCACTGGAGGATACACCTCAATACAGTATAAGAGTTTGTGAAAAACCATTTGGGATGAACCTCAATATAATATGCAGGCCTCTGAGAAACCACTGGGAGATAAACCTCAATACAATATGCGACCGGGTGAAAAACCACTTGGGGATAATCCTCAAAACAATATGCGACCGTGTGAGAAACCATTGGGGGATGAACCTAAATACAACATGCGACCGTGTGAGAAACCATTGGGGCATGAACCTCAGTTCAATATGCATCCGTGTGAAAAACCAGTGGAGGATAATCCTCAATACAATATCCGACCGTTTAACAAGCCAGTTGAGGATAATCGTCAATACAGTATACGACCGTGTGAGAACAAATTTGAGAATAAACCTCAAAACAATATGCGATCGTTATGAGAAACCATTGAGAGATAAACCTCAATACAATATGCGACCTTGTGAGAAACCAATGGAGGATGAACCTCAATACAATATCCGACAGTTTGAGATGCCAGTGGAGGATAGACCTCAAAACAATAACCGACCGTATGAGAAACCACTGAGAGATAAACCTCAATACAATATGCGACCTTGTGAGAAACCAATGGAAGATAAACCTCAATATACTATGAAACCGTGTGAGAAACCACTGAGAGGTAAACGTCAGTACAATAGGCGACCGTGTGACAGACCATTGGGGGATGAACCTCTGTACATATTGCTACCGTGTGAGAAACCATTGGGGGATAATCCTCAATACAATATGAGACCGTGTGAGAAACCATTGGGAATGAACCTCAAGACAATATGCGAACACTTGAGAATTCACTGGAGGATGAATCTCAGTACAATATGCGACCGCGTGAGAAACCATTGGGGTGTGAACCTCAATACAATATGCGACCGTGTGAGGAACCATTAGATGATGAACCTCAATACAATATGGGACCGTGTGAGAAACCACTGGGGGATAATCATCTATATAATATGCGACCGTGTGAGAAGAAATTTGGGGATGAACCTCAATACAATGTGCTGCCGTGTGAGAAACCAATGGGGGATGAACCTCAATACAATATGCGACCGTGTGAAAACCCATTGGGGGATGAACCTTAGTACAATATGCGACCCTGTGAGAAACCACTTGGAGATATACCTCAATACAATATGCGACCGTGTGAGAAACCATTAGGGGATGAACCACAATACAATATGCGCCCGCGTAAGAAACCATTAGGGGATAATCCTCAATACAATATGACACCGTGTGAGAAACCATTGGGGGATGAACCTCAATACAATATGCGACCGTGTGAAAAACCATTGGGGGATGAACCTCAATACAATATGCGACCTTGTGAGAAACCATTGGGGGATGAGCCTCAGTATAATATGCGACCGTGTGTGAAACCATTGGGGGATGAACCTCAATACAATATTCGACCATGTGAAAAACCAATGGGGGATAAACCTCAATTCAATATGCGACACTATTAGAAACCAAAGAGGGATGAAGCTCAATACAATATGCGACTGTATGAAAAACCATTCGGGGGTGAACCTCGATACAATATGCGACCGTGTGAAAAACCATTAGCGGATGATCCTCAATACAATAAGCGACCGTGTGAGAAACCATTGGAGGACAAACCTCAATAAAATATGCGAGTCCGTGAGAAAACAGTGGGGGATAAACCTCAATACAATATGCGACAGTATGAGAAACCCCTGGGAGATAAAACTCAATACAATATGCGACCTTTTGAGAAACCATTTGGCGAAAAAAAACAGTACAATATGGGAGTATGTGAGAAACCATTGGAGGATGATCCTCAATATATGATACCGTGTAAGAAACCACTGTGAGAGAAACCTCAAATCAATATGCAACCGTTTGAGAAACCATTGGGGGATTAACCTCAATACAATATGCGACCATATGAAAACCATTGGGGGATAAACGTCAATACGATATTCGACCGTGTGAAAAACCATTGGAGGATAAACCTCAATACAATTTGTGACCGTGTGAGGATATCAATGGTGGATGAACCTCAATACATTATGCGACTTCGTGAGATTCCATTGGGATATGAACATCAATACAATTTGCGATCATGTGAGAAACCACTGTGAGATAAACCTCAATACAATATGCGACCGTTTGAGAAACCAGTGAGGGATGAACCTATATACAATAGGCGACCGTGTGAGAAGCCATTGGGGGATAAACCTCAATACAATATTCGACCGGTTGGAAAACCATTGGAGGATAAACCTCAGTATAATATGCGACCGTGTGAGAAACCACTGGGGTAAGAACCTCAACACAATATGCGACTGTGTGAGAAACCATTGGGGGATAATCCTCAATACAATTTACGACCGTGTGAGAAACAATTGGGAGATAAACTTCAATACATTATGTGACCGGTTGAAAAACGAGTGGAGGATAATCTTTAATACAATATTCGACTATGTGAGAAACCAGTGGAAGATAAACCTCAATACAATATGCCACCGTGTGAAAGCCAGTGGGGAATAAAGCTCAACAGAATATACGAATATGTAAGAAACCAATGGGAGATAAACTTCAATACAATATGGAACCGTGTGGGAAACCACTGGGGGATAAACCTCAATACAATATGGGAGTGTGTGAGAAACCATTGGGGAATGAACCTCAATACAATATGCAGTCGTGTGAGAAACCAATGGGAGAAAAACCTCAATACAATATGCGACCGTGTGAAAAACCATTGGGGGATGAACCTAAATACAATATGCGATCGGGTGAGAAACACTTGGGGGATAATCCTCAATACAATATGCGACCGTGTGAGAAACCATTGGGGGATGAATATCAATACAATATGCTACCTTGTGAGAAAACGTTAGGGGATGAACCTTAATACAATATGCGACCATGAGAGAAATCATTGGAGGATAATCCTAAATACAATATGCGGCCGTTTGTGAAACCAATGGAGGATAAACCTCAATATATTAAGCGACCTTGTGAAAATCCAGTGGAGGGTACAACTCACTACAGTATACGACCTTGTGAGAAACAATTGGAAGATAAACCTCAATTAAATATGATTCCTTGAGAGAAACCACTGAAGGATAAACCTCAATACAATATGGCAGTGTGTGAGAAAAGATTGTGGGATGAACCTCAATACAATATGCGACCGTGTGAGAAACCACTGGGAGATAAATCTCAAAACAATATACGATCGTGTGAGAAACCAATGGGGGATAAACCTCAATACAATATTGGACCGTGTGAAAAACCATTGGGAGATAATCCTCAATACAATATGCGACCGTGTGAGAAACCATTGGCGGATGAACTTTAATATAATATGCGACCATGTGAGAAACCACTGGGGGTGAAGCGCAATACAATATACAACCGTGTGAGAAACCATTGAGGGATGAACCTCAGTATAATATGCGACCGTGTGAGAAACCATTGGGGGATGAGCCTCACTACAATATGTGACCGTGTGAGAAACCAATGTGGGATAAACCTGAATGTAATATGCGACCGTGTGAGAAACCAATGGGGGAAAATCCTCAATACCATATACGACAATGAGTTAAACTAGTGGAAGATAATCATCAATACTATATGCGATCGTCTGAGAAACCAATGGAGGATAAACCTCAATACAATATGCGACCGTGTAAGAATCCAGTAAAGGATAAACGTCAATACAATATGCGACCGTGTGAGAAACCACTGGAAGATGAAACTTAATACAATGTGCAACCATGTGAGATACCACTGGGGGAAAACCTCAATACGATATGGGAGTTTGTGAGTAAACATTGGGGGATGAACCTCAATACAATATGCAGGCGTCTGAAAAACCACTGGGAGATAAACCTCAACACAATATGCGACCGGGTGAGAAACCATTGGGGGATAATCCTCAATACAATATGCGACCGTGTGAGAAATCTTTAGGGGATGTACCTCAATTAAATATGCGACCTTGTGAGAAACTACTGGAGGATAATCCTCAATACAATATCCGACTGTTTGAGAAGCCAGTGGAGTATAAACCCCAATAAAATATACGACCTTGTGAGAAAACAGTGAAGAATAAAACTCAATACAATATGCGACCGTGTGAGAAACCACTAGGAGATAAACCTCAGTACAATATGCGACCTTTTGAGAAACCACTGGAGGATAAACCTCAATACAATATGCGACCGTGTGAGAAACCATTGAGAGATAAACCTCAGTACAAAATGCGACCGTGTGAGAAACCATTGGAGGATGAACCTAAATACATGAGAAACCATTCGAGGATTATCCTCAATTCAACATACGACCGTGTGAGAAATCATTGGGGGATGAACCTCAAGACAAAATGCGACCGTTTGAGAATTCATTGTAGGATATCCTCAGTACAATAAACGACATCGTGAGAAACCATTGGATGATGAACCTCAGTACAATATTGGACCGTGTGAGAAACCATTGGGAGATAATCCTCATAACAATATGAGACCGTGTGAGAAACAAATGGGAGATGAACCTCAATACAATATAAGACCGTGTGAAAAACCATTGGGAGATAATCCTCAATACAATATGCGACCGTGTGAAAAACCATTGGGCGATGAACTTTAATATAATATGCGACCGTGTGAGATACCATTGGATGATGAACTCCACTACAATATACTACCGTGTGAGACACCATTGAGGGATGAACCTCAGTATAATATGCGACCATGTGAGAAACCATTGGGGTATGAGCCTCAATACAATATGTGACCGTGTGAGAAACCAATGTGGGATAAACCTAAATATAATATGCGAATGTGTGAGAAACCAATGAGGGATAATCCTCAATACAATATATGACGGTGTGAGAAACCATTAGGGGATGAACCTCAATAGAATATACGAACATGTGATAAACCAGTGGAGGATAATCCTCAATACTATATGCGATCGTTTGAGAAACCAGTGGAGAATAAACCTCATTACAATATGCGACTGTGTGAAAAACCACTGGAAGATGAAACTCAATACATTATGCGACCATGTGAGATAACACTGGGGGATAAACCTCAATACAATATGGAATTTGTGAGTAACCATTGGGGGATGAACCTCAATGAAATATGCAGGCTTCTGAGAAACCACTGGGAGATAAACCTCAATACAATATGCGACCGGGTGAGAAAACATTGAGGGATAATCCTCAATACATTATGCGACCGTGTAAGAAACCATTGGGAGATGAACCTCAATAAAATATGCGACCGTCTGAGAAATCATTGGGGGATGAACCTCAATGCAATATGCGACCGTCTGAGAAACCAGCGGAGGATAATCCTCAATACAATATCCGATCGTTTGAGAAGCCAGTGGAGGATAAACCTCAATATAATATACGGCCGTGTGAAAATACAATGGAGAATAAAGCTCAATACAATATGCGACCATGTGAGAAACCATTGGGAGATAAACCTCAGTACAATATGCGACTATGTGAAAAACCACTGGGGGATAAACCTCAATACAATATGCGACCGTGTGAGAAACCATTGGCAGATAAATCTCAATACAATATGCGAACGTGTGAAAAACCATTGGGGGATAAACCTCAATAATTATTGCGACCGTGTGTGATACCATTGGAGGATAATCATCAATACAATATGCGACCGTTTGAGAATTCATTGTACGATGTCCTCAATACAATATGCGACCTCGTGAGAAACCATTTGGGAATGAACCTCAGTACAATATGCGACCGTGTGGGAAACCATTGGATGATGAACCTCAATACAATATGGGACAGTGTGAGAAACAGTTGGGGGATAATCCTCAATACAATATGCGACCTTGTGATAACTATTGGGGGATGAACCTCAAAACATTATGCGATCGTTTGAGAAACCAATGGGGGATAATCCTCAATACAATATGCGACCTTGTGAAAAACCATTGGAGGTTGAATCTCAATACAATGTCCTACCGTGTGAGAAACCAATGAGGGATGAACTGCAATACAATGTGCGACCGTGTGAGAAACCATTGGGTGATGAACCTCAGTATAATATGCGACCGTGTGAGAAACCATTGGGGGATAAACCTCAATACAAAATACAACCGTGTGAGAAAGCAATGAGGGATGAACGTCAGTACAATAAGCGACGGTTTGACATACCATTGGGGGATGATCCTCAATACAATATGCCACTGTGTGAGAAACCATTGGGGGATTAACCTCAATACAATAAGCGACCGTGTGAAAATCCATTTGGGGGCTGATCATCAATACAATACGCGACCGTGTAAGAAACCATTGGAGGATAAACCTCAATACAATATGCGAGCCCCTGAGAAACCAGTGGGGGATAAACCTCAATACAATATGCGACAGTGTGAACAACCAGTGGGGATAAACCTCAATACAATACCATAGTTTGAGAACCCATTGGAGGATAAGCCTCAATACCATATGCGAGCCCGTGAGAAACCAGTGGGGGATAAACCTCAATACAATATGCGAGAGTTTGAACAACCAGTGGGGGATAAACCTCAATACAATATACCATAGTTTGAGAACCCATTGGAGGATAAACCTCAATACAATATGCTACTGTTTGAGAAACCACTGGGAGACAAACCTCAATACAATATGCGACATTTAGAGAAACCACTGGGGGAAAACCTCATTACACTATGGGAGTGTATGAGAAACCACTGAGGGAGGAAACTCCATATAATATGCGACCGTTTGAGAAACCACATGGAGATAAACCTCATTACAATATGCGACCGTGTGAGAAACCACCGGGAGATAAGCCTCAATACAATATGCGACCGTGTGAAAAACCATTGGGGGATGAACCTCAATACAATATGCGACCGTGTGAGAAACGATTGGGGGATAAACTTCTATACAATATTCGACCGTGTTAAAAAGCATTGGAGGATAAACCTCAATACAATATGCGACCGTGTGAGACGACATTGGAGGATGAACCGGAGTACAATAGGCAAACACGTGAGAAGATACTCGGGTGTGAACCTCAAAACAATATGCGACGTGTGAGAAGCCATTGGGGGCTGAACCTCAATACAATATGCGACCGTGTGAGAAACCACCGGGGGATAATCCTCAATACAATATACGACCGTGTGTGAAACCACTGAGGGATGAACCTCAATACATTATGCGACCATATGAGAAACCAGTGGAGAATAATCCTGAATACAATATGCGAACGTGCGATAAACCATTGGGGATGAACCTTAATACAATATGGGACCGCATGAGAAACCACTGGGGGATAAGCCTCAATACAATATGCAGCGTGTGAAAAACCAGTGGAGGATAAACCTCAATACAATATGCAACCGTGTGAGATATCAATCGGGGATTAACCTCAATACGAAATGCCACCATATGAAAAACCAATGGGGAATAAACCTTAATACAATATGCGATAGCTTGAAAAGCCACTAGGGGATAAAGCTCAATAATATATACGAATGTGTAAGAAACCAATACAATATGGGACCGTGTGAGAAACCAGTGGGGGAAAAGCCTTAATAATATATGTGACGGGATGAGAAACCATTGGAGGAAGAACCTCAAAACAATTTCCAAACCCGTGAGAAACCAGTGTTGGATAAACCTCAATACAATATGCGACCGTATAAGAAAACAGTAGAGGATGATCCTCAATACTATATACGACCGTATGAGAAATCAGTGGAGGATAAACCTCAATACAATATCCGACCGTGCGAGAAACCCTTGAGGGATGAACCTCAATACAATATGCGACCGTGTGAGAAACCATTGGGGGAAGAACCTCAGTACAAAATACGACCGTGTGAGAAACCTGTTGAAGATAATCCTCAATACAATATGGTACCGTTTGAGAAACTAGTGGAGGAAAAAAACTCAATACAGTATGCGACCGGGTGAGAATCCAGTGGAGGATAAACCTTAATACAATATGCGAGAAACCACTGGGAGATAAAACTCAATACAATATGCGACCTTGTGAGAAACCACTAGGGGATAAACCACTGTACAATATGGGAGTGTGTAAGAAACCATTGGGTGATGAACCTCATTACAATATGCAAGCGTGTGAGAAACCACTGGAATATAAACCTCAATACAATATGCGACCATGTGAGAAACCACTGGAGGATGAGCCTCAATACAATAGGCGACCGGGTGAGAAACCATTAGGTGATGATCCTCAATACAATATGCGACCGTGTGAGAAACCACTGAGAGATAAACCTCAATACAATATGCGACCGTGTGAGAAACC
>JAYMFT010310821.1:0-10123 GCA_038088735.1 Panulirus argus | reverse complement strand
ATTGGCTTTGTTAATCATGTAGCTCACATGGTCATTCCAGCTTAAACTGTTGTTGATGATTACCCCTAACAACTTACGCTGGTGGACAACAGGCAGCGCCACGTCGTTCAGGGTTAGTTGGGGGAACACTAGCGGTTTCTTTGGTGGACTTGCATAAAACACCTCACATTTCAGAGGATTAGGAGACATTTTTGATGCTATACACTGATTTTCGAGCGTATTAAGAGTGTTTTGCACAGTGAATCCATTCTATCAATCTAAAAAAATATACAGACAACCATATTGCTGATCCTCACTCATCATTAAGCATACAGGCAACGTTACTGCTAATCATCTCTCATCATCAAACATACACACAACCATACTGTTGATCCTCACTCGTCAACAAACATACAGACAACTATATTGTTCATCCTCATTCGTCACCAAACAAACACACAACATATTGTTGATCCTCACCTATCATCAAGCATACAGAAAACCATATTGCTGATCCTCACTCATCATCAAATATACAGAAAACTATATTGTTGATCCTCAGTCTAACAAAATGTACAGACAACCCTATTGCTAATCCTCAATCAACATCAAACATACACACAACCATACTCTTGATCCTCATTCGTCACCAACCATACAGAAAACCATATCGTTGATCCTTCCCTATCACCAACCATATTGTTGATCCTCAGTCATCACCCAACATACAGACAACCATTGTTGATCGTCATTCTCACAAAACATACAGACAACCATATTGTTGATCCTCACCCAACATCAAACATAAAGACAACCATGATGTTGATCCTCACTCAAAATCAGACATACACACAAACATATTGTTCATCCTCATTCATTAGCAAGCATAGAAACAACCATATTGTTGATCCTCATCCTTCACCAAACATACAGACAACCATACTGTTGATCTTCATTCGCCGACATCTATACAGATAACCATACAGTTGATACTCACCCATCATCAACATACAGAAAACCATGATTTTGATCCCCACCCATCATCAGATATACAGACAACCATACTGCTGACACTCATTCGTCACCAGACATGCAGACAACAACATTGGTGATCCTCACCCATCACCAAACATACAGACAACCACACTGTTGTTTGTCACTCATCACCAAACATACAGACAACCATATTGGTGATCCCTACCCATCACCAAACATACAAAAAAAACATATTGTTGATTTTTTCACTCATCACCAAACATACAGAGAACCATATTGCTGATCCTCATACATCACCAGAGTTCTTTTTTTATGTTTTAGCAGTACGATAGCATTGCTGTATGAGAGTCCCATACAACCACGTACCACTGAACAAGACATCCCTGTTCGTCAGCAACCATTTCCATGGATACGGACAGCTTTACTGTTCCCACAAATGATCAGTGTAAGAGTTTACGATCATATTAGTTACTGCAGCTCAACTCAGTGGTTCTCTGTTCAAGTAAAACTCTCCCAGCGTTAAATCATTCACGTAACGATGGGCTGAGTCTTCCCTGCTGAATGACTGTCTGTTATGAACACGTAGGTGGACTCTGAGGGACGTCCGCTGCACACTACGATATCCCGAGATAAACTCTGAACAATATGGATCTGGTAGGTGTGTGTGTGTGTGTGTGTGTGTGTATGATTACCTACCTGTTCTGTACTAGGAAGGAGTTTTGCTCTCGTGGGGCATCATCTCTTACACCATCTCTACCACATTACAAGTTTTTAAACTTCTGTATACTGTCCTTAATGCCCGTATTCTCATTCAGTCTAATCCATATATCCATTACTTTTATGCTGCAGAAGTACTTCCTTACATCCATCCTGACAAGTTTCTTCTTTCATATCATTCTATGGCCTCCAGTCGCTCTATACCTACAATATTTCAAAATAATTTTCACTCTCTATGTCAGTAATCTGGTTCAAAAACTGTAAGGATGGCATCAGGTCACATGTCAATATTCTCCCTTCCACTATCAGCAACTGTAAGACCTCTAGCTTCCCATGTAAATCAACTCCCTCACTTCTGGTTCCGCTCTTTCTTGCTCTCCTCTGGACCTTCTCTATTAGCTCTTTGTGCTTCTTTAGGAGCGGTGACCAAACTTGAGGAGCATGTTCTAGTCTTGGCCTCAGCTCGCTTAATATTTGTATATGTGTAGGTTTGATTTTATATTCACTTTCATCTCTCTCTCTCTCTCTCTCTCTCTCTCTCTCTCTCTCTCTCTCTCTCTCTCTCTATTAGTCTTCAGTGAATAACGGAACGATATAAGACATCTGTCGTTCAACAATACAAGCAGCACACGACATGTCTCTTCAGTTATCCTGGACTTCCATCCATAACTCTCCTCTGACGAGACACATGATATAAAACATCTCTTTTATATGTGCCAAAAATTCAGCCTTGGTTCCCGTTAATAATCGGCTGTAACAACTTTTCACGGAGGTTTTACCTGGTGCTGATATCCCAGATAAATGAATAATGAATTTTCATCAATGATGATCCCACGGCAGTACTAATCAATTTTAATACCACGAATATCATTCTCTTAATATTTCTTTGATTTTGTTATTTGTTTCCATTCCGTGTGTATGAGTTATTATCGATTTGTTACCAGGAGGCAGTTTTAGTTTGTGTTGCCAAGTCTCGTGACTTTACATGCATGTACTGTATCTATATTCTTGTCTTTACACACACACACACACACACACACACACACACACACACACACCTGCCTAAATCAGGTACCCTGTGATCGACCAGCCCCAAGGGGAGGATGACCGGCTAGGTTAGCTGAGGGCCGACTGCCGCGCCAAGGATACCAACCCAGCTGGGCCCGTGTGTGAATCACCGTCTATAACGTAAACCAATAAACCACGAAACCTCGTATGTGTGTGTGTGTGTGTGTGTGTTTGCGTGTGTGAGTGTGTGTGTGTCTATTCGTGTGTTTTTCTGAATTTTTCTATGTGTGTGTGTATGTGCGTGTGTGTGTGTGTATGTGTGTCTATTCGTATGTTTTTCTGAGTTTGTGTATGTGTGTGTTTTAGTGTGTACATGAATATGAACGAATGAATGTATACGTGTCTGTGCGTTTGCCTTTTGTTATAGTTTGCTGGAATCTATCTTATATATCTATGAAGTTTCTTTTTCATTAAATTTTTGAACATCTGTAATATACACATGGTATTGGAATTTGGTTGTTATTTATTGTATTTTTTTTTTCTATATGATCTAATCTTCTCATTTCTCGCAATTGTATTCTATATATCCGTTCTTGAAGAGCCAATCCGGTTTCAATGTCGTGTATAATCCTTCTTGCACCGTAATGCATTATTCATTCCTTTTCTTTGATTCCATACTTTATTTTAGATCATACTTTTGTCTTTTATTAGACTACTCGTTTTCCCATTTTTGTGTTCTATGCTACTATTATATGTATTCATTTACGTTAACCTTGTTTATCAACCCCCACTAATCGTTTTCCTTTTCTTTGTTTTTCTGATGATAAGTCTAATCTATTGCTTATCATAAGTAATGGTATGTTTTATCTATTCTTTGTTATGGTCTACCTTATCAATCATCTATTTTATGATGGATCATCTATCTTTTGTCTGTTCAATGGCAGGTCTTATCTTTTATCTATGAAATGAAATATTTCATCATTATTTTTTCATGCAAAGTTAGATTTTATATATCTTTTATTCATTCAGTAACAAGTCTTTTCTATAATGTTATAAGAACACTTATTTTTATTCCACAATGTTTCAGAGTCCACATAATGACTCAGTTTAATCTATATTTTGTCTTTGTAATGACAGGTTTTAGCTTTATCTTATATGTGCAATGAGAGGTTTTATCTTTGTTTTATTTTCATGTCTTATCTATATTCGGTTTTTACAAAGACAAATGTATTCTATTTTTTTCTATGAATTGAAAAGTCCCACACATCTGTGTAATGAGTGATCTTCTCTATTTGTATCATCACATGTAACTATCTTTTATGTATTCATGAAAGGTTTCATCATTAAATTGTTTCTTATACTTATTGTTTGTAATAAAGCCCTACCATTATGCAATGAGATGTCTTCATATAATGACAGTTATAGCATATTTTCCTCATGTAATGACGGGTTTTATCTTTATCTTGTTTATGTTATGTCTAGATTATTCTATCTTCTTTCATGTAATGACTGCCCTACTTTTTTTCTTCATTAATTTCAGCTATATATTGGTGTGTATTGTTTGACGTCAAGATTCCTTCACATCCCTGCCCAATGATGTCTTTAGTTCCAGTGGGCAAAAATCTGTCTATCTCATGACCAACTGCAGAAAAATCAACATTCACACAAACATCACTATTCCTATCTAACCAGAATTTCTTTCTAGGTTTAGAAGTGGTTAAATAATGGCTTCTTTTCGTCTTATAAAATTTCAGTTAACAATTTTTGATATATGGTAACCAGCTTTCACCTATCTTCACTTTAACATTGATCCATTACTTTACATTTCCTTCGTAATAATTGTTAGACAGTCATAGCTGTTTGTAATATGTAGGTAGAAGCCAGGTAAGAGTAAATCTGGTGTATTAAGAAACATTACAAACAACATGCTAAGAGAAGAAATTGAACACCAATAGAAGTATAAACTTATTTAATTCTAAGAACCCGACGTTATTACCTAAGACAATATTTGGAAAAGTGTTCAGTTGGACCCCACATTCACCTGAGAGCAGGACCTACGTTTGAGAAAATATTCCACCTTTCTTTACCTGCCTTAATTGCAGACCATTTGACACCCTCCCATGATTCCTCGATGTTTCTAACATCTCAAGTACTGTCACTTAAGCAAACCACTAAATATTTCTGTGATAATAAATTACCTTCTGTCATGCTAAGGTAAGGTAAATATCACTACCCTGTGGAGAATAAAGTAGAATCTCATAGTTCTGGTATGAGCACAAAGAAATTGACAGAGTGCATTTACTGGAGTAATATTCAGAGAGAATTATAAGCAATGAATGTCTGTTTCTGAAGAAAAATGATTTAACATAACTATAACGCCCTTTGCTTATATATTGCCTAGAATCAGAATTCCAAGGACTAGAGAAGCTGAGACAAGACTTGTAAAATGGATAGTGGTTCTAAGGATGGGGAAGTAGAAAAAGTTTTTACAATTGAAAGCTTTCTGTAGAATGACCCTCAAAGTGATTTAACATTTGTGTCAAGATGATATGATAAAATAAACAAACCAAAACAAGACATTTTAGTACAGATACCTACCTCATCATATTTCATATGATTTATAGAATTAGTAAACAGGGTAAGAAAAAAAACTCATGATATAAACGTTAGAAAATTTTTAATTGCAACTGTTCCATCTACAGAATGTCCACTTTATTCTCATATGAATCTGATAAAAATAAATTTCTAATCTGAAACATTGCGTAGCTTATACCAGAGTAGGTCCCATCAAACAAAAATCAAATCCAGCAGTGTAATGAGCTGAATATTGACTCATTATTACTAATGTGTCAGTACGCCAACAGCCACGTGGTAGCAACTGAAGACTGTCTTCTTAGCAAGGAGATGAGATCCGCAGTGAAAATAATGCCTTCTTCAGTGAAAATATAACATCAGCATGTATCATGTGGGGTAACCATGAATGAAGCAGTCATGTATGTAGGGGGTGAGGTGATCATGAGCAAGTCAACCATCTCTCTAGGCAGCTGCATTGTAATCTTCAGGATTGGACACACCTCCAACCAATCTGCAACAATCTGAAATCTAAGGAAAAATGTTAACATACAATTTACCAACAGATAAATAAGTATATGTTGAAGTTGTGTTTCTTTTCGCATTCCTTAGAGTATCAATTCTTAGGTTGAGACTAATATTACTAGAAATGATATAATTCCTGAACTTCGTTAGAGTATCAATTCATAGGTTGAGACTAATATTACTAGAAATGATAAAATTCCTGAACTTCAAGGATTAATAGATTTCTGACATTAATCAAGAATACCTATAACTGGTAGTGTCTGTTAAAAGCATCATATATAAATGCTTCATTAAATGATGATTATAGTAATCTAATTTATTAATACAGTACCTAATTCAGCTTATGACTGAACAAATCCATTATCTTTTTAGTTGATAATGCATAGAATAGATGAAAAATGTATTTCAGGCAATTCAATCTAATTATTTCATTTCTGGTAAGAGGCGGAAAGGTTATTACTTAGGCATTTTGCAGAGTGTGCGCTAAAAATGTGGCCTACAAATGACTTTCCATATATTTAAAGAAAAACGGACAAATCTGTGACAACCATTTTTAAATATCTTAAATGTCAAACAGTACCACAATAGTTACATTAATTTTCAAAATATGTACTTCATTTTAACAAGTGTTGAAAAAACTCAGGCAGTGACTGCTCTACATCCTCTAACATATCTTGATAAATCTTGGAAGCCTTCCCACATGAATAGTTAAGATGTATCGATACGAGGACAATTTCTGTATTCACCCACGATAGTGAGCTATTCTGACTTTAATCATTACTGGTATCAAGATGTATATTTCAATTACCTACCTAAAGTCTCTTTCAATGATGATTTTTTTAGCAAAGATTTAAAGGAAACAAAAAAATTTGTCAGCCAATATTAAACAGAATCTCAACCATATGATTTTAACACTATAAGATATCAGAGGCAGGTTCACTTTTTGACAAGTATATTTCCTATCATCACACTGTCCAATTCGAAAGTGGTCTGATATGGAGAGATATTAAATGGAATATTTCTCTATCAGTGGGCATAATTGGAAATGTTTTTAGGCTGGTGATAAACAATATTCTAGGACCATATGCCCAGCACTGGCCATATAAATAGTGTTGCATATTACTCACTTCGAGCAGAAAAGTTGTTTTAGCTTCTTTCTATAACTCAACAAAACAGTACAAGAAAATCAATAGAATGTGGAGAACTATATTATCAGGATGTTGAATTCCTTAATCCATAACAACTGCAATGTTTGTGTAAATATGTTCGGAATAAAGACAAAGCCAAAAATATTCATCCCGTTACTGAAAATCTCGTAAAGAGACTGACTAAATGTTTAACTTTAAACTGCAAGAGGTCCTTCTTTAGCATACCAAAACAATCGTCCATCATGAGGATGCTACAGCCTTGCACAACGTTCTTAATGTCGTACTTAAAGATGTTCATATCTTCCTCTAAATTATCACTGATCATATCTAGATTTTTCTATCGATACTTTGCCTACACCATTTAATAAATATCACAAGCAACTGTGTACCAAGCGAACTTTCCTCAATACGTCCTTCTCCAAGATCCTTCCCTTCCAAAATAAACAAAGATGAGGAGAGTAGCATAAAAAGAGGAGAAACTGATAGCTAAGTAATGATGAGTTTGAAAGTAATGGGGCCAAATGATAGATGGCGCAAAAGAAATAAATCATTGTCTATATGCATGATCCATACGCACAAGAAATTCTTATCGTAGATGACGGAAATATGAGGTTCAATTCTAAGCTTGGCCTTGTTCTTAATCACTATAAGTGATTTTCAGACTAAAAACCATTTTCTTAATTCCACAAAATTTAGTCTTTGATTGTTGATCGAGAAAAATCACATAA
The DNA here is from genome assembly GCA_038088735.1 of Panulirus argus. Classification (NCBI taxonomy): domain Eukaryota; kingdom Metazoa; phylum Arthropoda; class Malacostraca; order Decapoda; family Palinuridae; genus Panulirus; species Panulirus argus. The sequence continues at coordinate 2,451 of JAYMFT010310821.1, read as the reverse complement.
GGTATACTGGTACGACAAAAAAATTTGTTTACCAAACATTACTAAGCATTCAAATGCAGAGCAATTGCATTTCATTAACCATTATTCAATTCCTATTTTACACAATTTCAACTACTCCGAGGCAGAGCAGTAAAAAGCAAGATATGTAGGCACTTCACTGTGTTCCAAATTACAATCTTTTATTACATTTTCTATGAGAGATGAAGAGGAAGAAATAATATTTAGACACGAGCAGCTACCCGAACGCACACCCGTCTCTCGCAACGGACACCTGGCATGCCCAGCCTGGTTCAACTCGCCCAATTCTCCAAGTTTCTCAAAAACGGTAATGAAAACTAGCCATAGGACCTTTTTCAGACGAAGCCCATTCGATATACCGCATCATTATGTCTTGCTTTCGTGATGGTTTGCTTGTGAAATTTTAATATTAATCCGATTAAACTAGTACTTTACAAGGTACAGCCATTTTAAATCAGGGTTTCTCACAATCTTGAAACACAAACAACTAACCAAAACAAAAGATATTTGATACGATAACACATTGCAAGCTATCCAAGTAGTTTTTGGTCCTCCACCTCCCTCCTTACACCGAAAGTACATATGGAAGCAGCAATACACACACTAATAATCAAAGTGACGTCACGCGCTACCTCACCATGCTTCAATGTAATATGCTGGCAAAAACCACGATATCTGCTTTCCTTCGAAGGCTCTTGCAGACAAGACATGCAAACTCGTCAACGTGTTTGAAATTGCACGTTCGTATCCCATTCACTTCAAGAGATAAAGGGGAAATAAGTAAATGAAGATACATTCTTGCCTCGCCATATTTCAAGGCAATATTCTGAGGAGATCGACAAAATTTTAAAGATAAATGATTGTCCTTTTAGTTTTTGATTGCTTTCATCCCCATGAATCTACTGCGTTATCCCAGAATGTCGAATTATAATTTTCGAATGCATGTAGAGGTATGAATGATATTAAGGATGCCCTCCTGCTTCTGAAAGCGAGGGTTTAACGTACTAATACACATAATCTGACATACTCACACATATGCATAAACATGCTTGCACACAAACTCACTCACACACAGACACTCAGACAGAGACAGACAGTCAAACACACAGACACAAATAAAAACAGATAAACACATGCACACATACACACACACACACATTCATATTCACACACACACACACACACACACACACAAAATTACACTTTTATCCCATTTTCTATGAGAGATGAAGAGGAAAAAATTATGTTTACATACGAGCAGCTACCCGAACGCACACCCGTCTCTCGCAACAGACACCTGGCCTGCTCGGCCTGGTGCAACCCGTCCAATTCTCCAAACTTCTCAAACACGGAAATGGAAACTAGCCATAGGATCTCTTTTAGACCAAGCCCATTCGATTTACCGCATCATTTTCTCCTTTTTTCGTTAAGGTTTCTTTGTGAAATTTTTATATTGATTCGATTAGACCAGTACTTTACAAGATGAAGCCATTTTGAATCAGGCTCTCTCACAATCTTCAAACACAAAAAACTAACCATAAAAAAAGGTATTTGATATGATAACACAGTGCATGCCATGCAAGTAGTTTTTGTGTCCTCCACCTTTCTCCTTACACCGAAAGTACATATGGAAGCAGCAATACACAAATTAAAAATTATAGTGACGTCATACGATGCCTCTCCATATTTCAATGAAATATGATGGCAAAAAACTACAATATTTGCTTTCCTTCGAAGGCTCTTGGAGACAAGACACGTAAACTCGTAAACGTTTTTGAAACTGCACGTTCGTCTCCCAATCACTTCAAGAGATAATGGGGAAATAATTAAGTTAAGATACACCTTCCCTGGCCATATTTCAAGGCAATACTCTGAGGAGATCGTCTTTTCCGTTTCTGTTTAAAAACCATAACCTTTTCTTCTCCATAGAAACATGCAATGATATATCCAATCCCTAAGAGGGGTGACCTTTCTGACCACTATAATTATGGTCCTGAAATGTTACCAGTCAAATGAAATAACAAAAAAAAAAAATCTAGATAATGAAAAAAAAAGGAACACTCCGTGAAAACAAAAGCAAGTGATTGACAACTGAATGATAAAAAGAAATAAGTGAAAAAAGATAATCGTAGCCGGAATAACCTTAACATATTAACAGTAAAACTAGAAACGTACGCAGAAAATGAATAGTTCAGTAAATATCACAGCAAAATTATAATTGAACTTTGTGAAAGATAAAATACTCTCAGAAGAACAGAGAAAGCAAAGCAACAAATACGGACAAAAGCACTAACAACAACAGAGCACAAACATAATTAGAACGACACAGGGAAAAAAGTGATAAATAAGATTTATAATGTTGAACCATGCAGATACAAGGACACGTAAACACACACACACACACACACACACACACATATATATATATATATA
>JAYMFT010310810.1:0-10123 GCA_038088735.1 Panulirus argus | reverse complement strand
TACCTTCTCATGTCTTTCCCAATAACTATGACCTGGCTCATTTCAAGAGACATGTTTTTCACTTTCTCAAAAATCTGCATATGCTTTCCCTGTCTGTTTTATCCCTTTTCTCAACTCTCTCTATATTTCAATTAGGGACCTGCCTTGATGTGGACTTTTGTCCGTGACTGGAGCCTTCAACATAAAAAAAAGCATAACATTAGCCCACACACAATTAGGCTACACACCATTGGGCCACACACCATTAGGCACCATTAGGCTTCACACCATTAGGCCACACACCATAAGGCCATACACCATTAGGCTGCACACCAACAGGCTACACACCATTAGGCTACACACTATTAGGCCACACACCATAAGGCCACACACCAATACGCTACACACCATTAGACCACACACCCTTAGGCCACACACCATTAGGTCACACACCATCTGGCTATACACCATTATGCTACACGCCATTAGGCCACACACCATAAGGCCACACACCATTAGGCCACACACTATTAGACTACACACCATTAGGCCACACACCATTAGGCCACACACCATTAGGCTACATACCATTAGGCCACACACCATTAGGCTACAAACCATTAGGCCACATTCCAATAGGCTACACACCATTAGCCCACACAACATTAGGCTACCCACCATTAGGCCACACACCATAAGGCCACACACCATTAGGCCAGACACCATTTGGCCACATACTATTAGGCTACATACCATTATGCCACACACAATTAGGCCACACACCACTAGGCCACACACCATTAGGCTACAAACCATTAGGCCACACACCATTAGGCAAAACACCATTAGGCTATACAATATTAGGCCACACACCATTATGCTACACACTATTAAGCCACACAACATTATGCCAAACACCATTTGGCCACACACCATTAGGATACATACCATTAGGCCATGCACCATTAGGCTACACACCATTAGGCCACACACCCTTAGGCTACACACCATTAGGTTACACACCATTGGGCCACACACCATTAGGCCACACACCATTAGGCTACACACCATTTGGCTACACAGCATTAGGCCACACACCATTAGGCTACGCACCATTAGGCCACACACCATTAGGCTACGCACCATTAGGCTACACACCGTTAGTCTACACAGCATTAGGCTACACAGCATTAGGCCATTCACCATTAGGACACATGCCATTAGGCTGCATACCATTAAGCTAGACACCATTAGGCTACACACTATTAGGCCACACACCATTAGGCCACACACCATTAGACTACACATCATTAGGCTACACACCATTAGGCCACACACCATTTGGCCACACACTGTTAGGCTACATACCATTAGGCCAAACACCATTAGGCCACACACCACTAGGCCACACACAATTAGGCTACACAATACTAGGCTACACACTATTAGGCCACACACCATTAGGCCACATACAAATAGGCCACACACCATTAGGCCACACACCATTAGGCAAAACACCATTAGGCTGCATACCATTAGGCCACACACCATTAGGCTACACACCATTTGGCCACACACCATTAGGATAATACCATTAGGGCACACACCATTAGGCCACACACCCTTAGACTAAACACCATTAGGCCACAAACCATTAGCCACACACCATTTGGCTACACACCATTAGGCCACACATCATTAGTCCACACACCATGAGGCTACACACCATTGGGCCACACACCATTAGGCCACACACCATTAGGTCACACACCATTAGATTACACACCATTATGCCACACACCATTAGGCTAACACCATTAGGCCACACACCATTAGGCTACACACCATTAGACTACACACCGTTAGTCTACACAGCATTAGGCTGCACAGCATTAGGCCACACACCATTAGGCCACACACCATTAGACTACACATCATTAGGACACACACCATTAGGATACACACCATTAGGCCACACACCATTTGGCCACACACCATTAGGCTACATACCATTAGGCCATACACTATTAGGCCACACACCACTAGACCACACACCATTAGGCTACACAATACTAGGCTACACACCGTTAGGCCACACACCATTAGGCCACACACAAATAGGCCACACACCATTAGGCCACACACCATTAGGCTACATACCATTAGGCTACACACCATTACGCCACACACCATTAGGCTACATACCATTAGGCCACACACCATTAAGCTTCACACCATTAGGCCACACATCATTATGCCATAAACCATTTGGCCACACACCATTAGGCTACATACCATTAGGCCACACACCATTAGGCCACACACTGTTAGGCAACACACCCTTTGGCTACACACCATTAGGCCACACACCATTAGGCCACATACCATTAGGCTACATAACATTAGGCCACACACCATTAGGCTACAAACCATTAGGCCACACACCATTAAGCCACACACCATTAGGCCACATACCATTAGGCTACACACCATTCGGCCACACAGCATTTGGCCACACATCATTAGGCTACACACCATCAGGCCATATCCCATGGTTTGACGGCAAATTTTGAATTTCCGATTGTGGCTGGTGGGTGGGAGGGGCATTGATTACCCTCCAAATGTTGTCTTGTAACAAACGGGGTCAAGCGAGGAACTATCCATCCCCCTAGACAGAGAGATTATCATTATATAAACAACGTTAAAGTTATACTCTATAGTTGCCTTGATGCGCCAGGAAGTGATCTAATGGCCAAAACGATGCCACTTCATTCTAATTTTCCTGTAGTCCCACCCACAATCAATCCAATCCCAAAAGAACACAGCCCCGGTTTGACACCCTGGTAACAAAATAGCTGAGACCGGAAGCACTGAATTACGAATCTCTTTCTTTGATGATTACGGTAAACAAGCTGAAGATGAGATACATTTTATCAAAGAACAACGTCCCTGTAGAGGCACACTTCTGGTTCATCCTCTGAGCTGTGATTTGGTGATGTTGTTTCATACAAACGCTTGTAAGTTTCAACAACTTTAACAAAGTTTGCGTTAAATGCCTCACTTTCTGAAAGAAGCAAAATACTGAATAACTGTCAAGATACTGGTCATGGTTTCTCTGGAACTGGTCATGGTTATCATGGTACTGGTCATGGTTTCCTTAGAGCTAGTCATGGTTGTCATGAAACTGGTCATGGTTGTCATGTCTGGTCATGGTTGTTATGGTACTGATCATGGTTTCCCTAAAACTGGTCATGGTTGTCAAGGTTGTCCTGGCACTGGCCATGGTTCCTATGGTATTGGTCATGGTTTCCCTGGAAATGGTCATGGTACTGGTCATGGTTTTCCTGGAACTGGTCATGGTTTTCATGCTGCTGGTCATAGTTTCGCTGGAACTGGTCATGGTTGTCATGGTATTGTCATGATTTCCTGAGAACAGGTCATGGTTGCCATGGTACTGGCCATGGTTTCCCTGAAACTGGTATTAGTTGTCAAGGTACTGGTCATAGTTTCTTTGGAACTGGTCATGGTTGTCACGGTACTGGTCGTGGTTGTCATGTCACTGGTCATGGTTATTCTGACACTGGTCATGGTTGATATGGTAATGATCATGGTATCCTTTGAACTGGTCATGGTTATCATGGTACTGGTCATGGCTATCATGGCACTGTTCATGGTTTTCCTGGCGCTGGTCATGGTTCTCATGGTACTGGCCATGGTTTCCCTGGAACTGGTCATGGTTGTTCATGGTATGATCACTGTTTTTCTGGAACTGGTCATGGTTGTCATGGTACTGGTCATGGTTGTCATGCCCCTGGTCATGGTTGTTATGGTACTGTTCATGGTTTCCTTAGAATTAACTGGTCATGGTACAGGTAATGGTTTCCCAGGAACTGGTCATGGTTGTCATGGTACTGCTCATGGCTTCTCTGGAACTGGTCATGATTGTCATGGTACTGGTCGTTGTTGTCCTGGCACTGGTCATGGTTCTCATGGTACTGGTCATGGTTTCCCTGGAACTGGTCATGGTTTCTGTGGAACTTGTCATTGTTGTAATGGTACTGGTTATGGTTGTCATGTCACTGGTCATGGTTGCTCTGACACTGGTCATAGTTGTTATGGTACTGAACATGGTTTCCCTTGAACTGGTCATGGTTGTCATGGTACTGGTCATGGTTGCCATGGTACTGGTCATGGTTGTCATGGTGCTGGTCATGGTTGTCATGGTACTGGTTACGGTTTCCCTGGAACTGTTCATGGTCGTCATGGTAATGCTCATGGTTTACTTGGAACTGGTAATGGTTATTATGTTACTGATCATGGTTTCCTTGAAACTGGTCGTGGTTGTCATGGTACTAGTCATGGTTTTCCTGGAACTGGTTATGGATGTCATGGTACTGGTCATGGTTTCTCTGGAAGTAGTCATAGTTGTCATGGTACTGATCATGGTTGTTCTGACGCTGATCATGGTTGTTATGGTATTGGTCATAGTTTTTTTGGAACTGGTCATGGTTTTCATGGTGCTGGTCATGGTTGTCCTGCACTGGTCATGGCACTGGTCATGGTTTCCCAGGAACTGGTCATAATTGTCATGGTACTGATCGTGGTTTCCATAGAACTGGTCATGGTTGTCATGGTACTGGTCATGGTTTCCCTGGAACTGGTCATGGTTGTCATGGTACTGGTCATGGTTTTTCTGACACTGGTCATGGTTGTCATGGTGCTGGTAACGGTTGTCATGGTGCTGGTCATGGTTTCCCTAGAATTGGTCATGGTTGTTCTGACACTTGTCATGGTTGTTATGGTAATGATCATTGTTTCCCTTGAACTTTTTATGGTTTCCCTGGAACTGGTCGTGATTGTCATAGTACTGATCATGGTTTCCTTAGAACCGGTCATGGTTATCATGGTACTGGTCATGGTTTCCTGGAACTGGTCATAGTTGTCATGGTACTGATCATGGTTGTCATGACACTGGTCATGGTTTTTTTCTGACACTGTTCATGGTTGTCAGGGAACTGGTCATGGTTGTCTTGTCACTGGTCATGGTTTTTCTGACACTGGTCATGGTTGTTATGGCACTGGACATGGTTGTCCTGGCACTGGTCATGATTTCCCTAGAACTGGGAATGGTTGCCCTGCACTATCATGGTTATCATGGTACTGATCATGGTTTCCCTGGAATTGGTCATGGTTGTCACAGTACTGGTCATGGTTTCTCTGGAACTGGCCATGGTTGTCATGGTACTGGTCATGGTTTCCCTGGAATTGGTCATGGTTGTTATTGTACTGATCGTGGTTTCCCAGGAATTGCTCGTGTTGTCCTGCTCTGGCCATGGTAGTGGTCATGGTTGTCCTGGCAACTGGTCATGGTTGTCCTGGCAACTGGTCATGGTTGTCATCTCATTGGTCATGGTTGTTCTGACACTGATCATGGTTATGGTACTGGACATAGTTGTCTTGGCGCTGGCCATGGTTGTCCTGACACTGTTCATGACTGTTCTGGCACTGGTCATGGTTTTCTGGAACTTGTCATGACTGTCATGGTACTGCTCATGTTTTCCCTAGAACTGGTCATGGTTGTTATGTTACTGATCATGGTTTCCATGGAACTGGTCATGATTGTCATGGTACTAGTCATGGTTTCCCTGGAACTGGTTATGTATGTCATGGGACTGGCCATGGTTTATCTGGAACTATTCATAGTTGTCATGGTACTGATCATGGTTGTTCTAACACTGATCATGGTTGTGATGATAATGGTCATGGCTTCTCTGGAACTGGTAATGGTTGTCATGGTACTGGTCATGGTTGTCATGTCACTGGTCATGGTTGTTGTGACACTGGTTATGGTTGTTATGGTACTGGACGTGGTCATCCTGAATCTTGTCATGGTTTTCATGTCACTGGTCATGGTAGTGGTTATGGTTGTGCTGGTAGTGGTCATGGTTGTTCTGACACTGATTATGGTTGTCAAGGCACTAGTCATGTTTGTCCAGACACTGATCATAGTTGTCCTGGCAATGGTCATGGTTGTCATGGCACTGGACATGGTTTCCTGGAACTGGTCATGGTTGTCATGGTACTGGTCATGGTTTCCCTGGAATTGGTCATGGTTGTTATGGTACTGATCATGGTTTCCTTAAAATTGGTCATGGTTGTCATAGTGCTAGTCATGGTTTCTCTGGAACGGTTCATGGTTGTCATGGTACTGATCATAGTTTCCTTGGAGCTGGTCATGGTTGTCATGGTACTGGTCATGGTTTCCCTGGAACTGGTCATGGTTGTGACGGTACTGATCATGGTTTCCCTGGAACTGGTCATGGTTGTCATGGTCCTGGTAATGGTTTCCCTGGAACTGGTCATGGTTGTCATGGTATTGATCATGGTTTCCCTAGAACTTGTCATGGTTATCATGGTATTGGTCATGCTTTCCCTGGAACTGGTCATGGTTTCCCTGGAACTGATCATGGTTTTCATGTTACTGGTCATGGTTGTCATGGTACTAGTAATAGTTTTTCTGCACTGGTCAAGGTACTGGTAATGGTTGTCATGGAACTGGTCATAGTTGACATGGTACTGGTCATGGTTTTCCTGGAATTGGTCATGGTTGTGATGGTACTTGTCATGGTTGTTATGGTACTGGTCACGGTTTCCCTGGAACTGGTCGTAGTTGTCGTGGTACTGGTCATGGTTTCCCTAGAACTGTTCATGATTGTTATGGTACTGACAATGGTTTCCTTGGAAGTGGTCATGCTTGTCATGGTACTGGTCATGATTTCCATGTAACCGGTCACGCTTTTCATGGTAATGATTATGGTTTCCCTGGAACTAGTCATGGTACTGGTCTTGGATTCCCTGGAACTGCATGGTTTTCATGGTACTGGTCATGGTTGTCATAGTATTGGTAATGGTTGTCCTGCACTGGTCATGGCACTGGTCATGGTTGTCCTGCACTGGTCATAGCATTGGTCATGGTTGTCCTGCACTGGTTATGGTTCTTATGGAACTGGTCATGGTTTCCCTGGAACTGGTCATGATTGTCACGGTACTGATCATGGCTTCCTTAGAACTGGTCATGTTTTTCATGGTACTAGTCATGGTATCCCTGGAACTGGTCATAGTTGTCATGGTACTGGTCATGGTTTCGCTGGAATTGATCATGGTTGTCATGGTACTGGTCATGGTTTCCCTGGAACTGTTCATGGTTTACCTGGCACTGGTCATAATTTTCCTGCTACCGGTAATGGCTGTTCTGGCATTGGTCGTGGTTGTCATGACACTGGTCAAGGTTGTCCTGACACTGTTCATGGTTATTCTGGTAATGATCATGGATGTCATGGTACTGGTCATGGTACTGGTCATGGCTGCTCTAGTACTAGTCATGGCATGGTTGTCCTGACACTGGTCATTGTTGACCTGGCACTGGTCACGGTTGACATAGCACTGGTTATGGTTGTTTTGGTACTGGTCACAGTTGACATGGCACTGGTTATGGTTGTTTTAGTACTGGTCACACTTGACGTGACACTGGTCATGGTTGTTTTGGCACTGGTCATGGTTGACGTGGCATTAGCCATGGTTGCTTTGGTACTGGTCACAGTTGAGGTGGCACTGGTCATGGATGTTTAGGTATTGGTCACAGTTGAGGTGGCACTGGTCATGGTTGTTTAGGTATTGATATAGTTGACGTGAACTGTTTTTGGTTGTTCTAGTTCTGGCTTTAGCTGACGTGGCACTGGTCATGGTTGTTTTGGTACTGGTCACAGTTGACGTGACTCTGGCCATGGTTGTTTTGGTACTGGTCACAGTTGAGGTGGCACTGGTCATGGTTGTTGTGGTACTGGTCACAGTTGAGGTGAAACTGGTCTTGGTTGTTGTGGGAGTGGTCACAGTTGAGGTGGCACTGGTCATGGTTGTTTTGGTACTGGTCACAGTTGACGTAGCACTGGTCATGGTTGTTTTGGTACTGGTCATTGTTGTTTTGGTACTGGTCACAGTTGAGGTGGAACTTGTTATGGTTGTTTTAGTACTGGTTACAGTTGAAGTGGGCACTGGTCATGGTTATTTTGGTACTGGTCAAAGTTGACGTGGCACTGATCATGATTGTTTTGGTACTGGTCACTGTTGTTTTGGTACTGGTCACAGTTTACATGACTCTGGTCATGGTTTTTTTGTACTGGTCACAGTTGAGGTGGCACTGGTCATGGATATTTTAGTACTAGTCACAGTTGAGGTGGCACTGGTCATGGTTGTTTTAGTACTGGTCACAGTTGAGGTGGCACTGTTTATGGTTGTTTTGGCACTGGTCACAGTTGACGTGGTACTGGTCATGGTTGTTTTGGTACTGGTCACAGTTGACGTGGTACTGGTCATGGATGTTTTAGCACTGGTCACAGTTGACGTGGCATTGGTCATGATTGTTTTGGTACTGGTACAGTTGACGTGGCACTGGTCATGGTTGTTTTGGTACTGGTCACAGTTGAAGTGGCACTGGTCATGGTTGTTTTGATACTGGTCACAGCTGACGTGATATTGGTCATGGTTGTTTTGGTACTGGTCAAGTTGAGGTGGCACTGGTCATGGTTGTTTTGGTACTGGTCACAGATGAGGTGGCACTGGTCATGGTTGTTTTGGTACTGGTCACAGTTGAGGTGGCACTGGTCATGGTTGTTTTGGTACTGATCACAGCTGACATGGCACTGTTCATGGTTGTTTTGGCACTGGTCACAGTTGACGTGACTCTGGTCATGGTTGTTTTGGCGCTGGTCACAATTCAGGTAGAAGTGGTCATGGTTGTTTTAGTACTGGTCACAGTTGAGGTGGCACTGGTCATAGTTGTTTTGGTACTGGTCACAGCTGACACGGCACTGTTCATGGTTGTTTTGGCACTGGTCACAGTTGACGTGACACTGGTCATGGTTGTTTTGGTTCTGGTCACAGTTGACGTGGTACTGGTTATGCTTGTTTTGGTACTGGTCACAGTTGAGGTGGCACTAATCATGATTGTTTTGGTACTGATCATTGTTGTTTTGGTACTGGTCACAGTTGACGTGACTCTGGTCATGGTTGTTTTGGAACTGGTCATGGTTGTTTTAGTACTGGTCACATGTTAGGTGACACTGGTCGTGGTTGTTTTGTTACTGGTCACAGCTGACATGGCACTGTTCGTGGTTGTTTTGGCACTGGTCACAGTTGACGTGGCACTGGTCACAGTTGACATGGTACTGGTCATGGTTGTTTTGGTACTGGTCACAGTTGAGGTGGCACTGGTCATGGTTGTTTTGGTACTGGTCACATGAGGTGACACTGGTTACGGTTGTTTTAGTACTGGTCACAGTTGACATGGCACTGGTCATGGTTGTTTTGGCACTGGTTACAGATGAGGTGGCAATGGTCAGGTTGTTTTGGTACTGGTCACAGATGACGTAGCACTGGTCATGGTTGTTCTGTTACTGGTCACAGTTGAGGTGGCACTGGTCATGGTTTTTTTTATACTGGTCACAGTTGATGTGGCACTGTTCATGGTTGTTTTGGTACTGGTCACAGCTGACGTGGCACTGGTCATGGTTGTTTTGGTACTGGTCACAGCTGACGTGGCACTGGTCATGCCCTCGTATCATCAGTGGGCCAGTGGGTGGCAGCTGTGGGCAGCAGGTAATGTATTTGTTCCAGTAACAGTTGAAGTGGTGACTACAGAAAAATACCAGTGACACTGAGGTTGTCAGCAGAGTGTTTACATGAGGAAGACAGACAACTGGAGGCCTGATTGGCCCACGACTGGGTTGTCTGGTAAAAAAAAAAAAAGGGGGGGGGAGGGGGAGAGTTTAACTTGACAAGAAAATGTAATTTTGCTTAGCATTATTTTAAGGTATCGCCGACTCCCCGCTGCTGCACATTAACCTTCTACTGTTCCCGTTGTCGCTCTCGTTTATACAGTTTATTTCTGGCGTTTTTCTCAGAGTATACCTGAATTTATAAAGTATTTGTCTAAACGACATTGAAGGCATTTATAGTCATAGCATTCACTACGTCTGACGGTAACTTATTCCAATGCTCAACACACCTACAGGAAAAGAAGCTTTTTCCCACGTCCGTACTACATCTTTTAGCTTTGAGTTTTATTCCATTTGTCCTGGTAACCGTA
>JAYMFT010310799.1:0-10123 GCA_038088735.1 Panulirus argus | reverse complement strand
TCATCTCTGTTCTTTCTTTTGGAAAAGTAAAACAGGAGGGGAGGATTTCCAGCCCCCCGCTCCCTCCCCTTTTAGTCACCTTTTATGACATGCAGGAAATACATGGGAAGTATTCTTTCTCTCCTATCCCCTGGGATAATACATGTATTTTTTTTTTTTTCATACATATTCGCCACTTCCCACACTAGTGAGGTAGTGTTAAGAACAGAGGACCAAGCCCAAGTTTTTTTTTTTTTTTTTTTTTTTTTTTTTTTTTTTTTTTTTACAGACGGTAAGGAAATTAAATGCCCTACTCAAGACCATTTCATTTACACTATATGTATAGGTCTATATATACACCCAAGGTACTTAGTGTATACACAAGCTGTAATGGGAGGATGAACAGCTGGGTTGACGGTGGACCAGCAACTGAAGCTAGGGTTTGACCTTATGTGGGCTTACCCCTGGGTAGCCTGTGAATGTGTCATGGTCAACTATGCTAACTGTAACAACATGGATATTTTTGAAAAATAACTTAGCTTTCTGAAAAGGGATAAAGCTTCAAGTCTGATGGAATCGGCCCAAGAGATTTGAAGGAAGTTAGGAGGGTGAAATCTCTGCCCTTGATTATCTTTTAAGTCATTCAGAGAAAATGATCTACCTGTTGATGAGAAGACTGCGAACATTACTGGCTTATTCAGAAAAGGGACTAAATGTGCTGGTAATTACAGACCTGCAAGCATTGTGTGCAGAATTTTAGAAAGATTTTTTTTGTAGAGAAAATCAAGTAAATAATATGGTAAAGTATAACTCTTTAATGACAAACTATGGTAAAGTATAACCTTAGAGGTTAATAACAAAAGTGTGGTAAAGTATAACCTCTTTGATGATAAACAGTGTGGTTTTTTACCAGGAAGATCACAAGTTCTGCCGCCACTGACAGTAATTGATAAATGGATTGAGGTTGTAGACTTGTGTGGACTTGTAGATTTTGTGAAGGCCATCAGTAAGGCCTCTCATAAAATGCTAATCCATAAATTAAAGATGTACTTTACTGGGAAAGTAGCTTTTGATATTCATCTAGAGATGTTCAAAAGTATGAGGATTGGTACAGCTGAGGCACAGACCATAAATTACTTTTACCCTCATGTGCATTGGATTTCAAGAAGTGAACACAGCTTCTGCTGTCATCTTGACGGGGTTGGTAAGTGTGATTGCGACATTATTGTATAATGGCAAGTGACATGAATAGTGTCACCGGTGACTCTGCATATCCCCACATGAGGAAAGAAGGACTACCACTGTTAAGCCAGATGTGAGAGTTTTGTTCAGAATTTTTCATGAATAGAATACTGCTGTACTCTAACATCATCCTATAAGGCACGCAGAATTGCAGAATTAGAAAGTGTTCAGAGATTTTTTTTCATGACCTAGTTGAACATGGTAAAGGAGCTAAACTACTGGAAACAACTGAAATCACTGAGGCTATATTCCTTCGAGTGGAGATGAGAGAGACCATCATCTAGACCTGGAAAATCCTAAAAACCATGGTCCCAACTTACATTGAGAAACAGTATCCTACTGGCACAACAGGCATATAAAACTCTTTAGAATATTTCTTCTGAAATCCAAAGGTATGCTGGAACATCCATGGCTCAAGACTCATAATGCTTTGCCTGTAATCTATAGGAATGCCATGGGATGCATAGTGAAGTTTAAGAGTATCCTGGACATCTACCTTCAAAGTGAACCACACCAGCCAGGCTGCGAGGGCTACAAGCGCCAGCAGGCTGTGGCTTCCAACAACTTGGATGACCATTTATCCACCTCAGCCTGTGTCCAGCCAGGACTGTGATGGTAGAAGGCACCCTAAGACTTCACCATGTATAATTCATCAATGAAGAGGTTAAACAATCTTAAGCCAGTTGAAAGATGAAACTCCAAAAAGGATGTTAAAGTAAGAATTGACAGCAGATTGAATTTTAACCTTCACAGTACAGGAAAAGTTGATAAGGCAAACTCTGTATACGGTGTTGTTACTTTGTGATATACAGAATCCTTGAACATATACAGTGTGTGATCAAAAAGTTTTAAGAGTTTGTCTATTACAGGTGGTGCTATGGAGGTAGTAGAAAAGCATAGGAGATAAACCAAGCATTATATAAAGCAGTTCTGATTTTATTGAAGGATAGAATTGGGAGAAACTGCCACCAGCTGTTTGAAGATGTTTGGTAGTTTCTGAACCATGACAGTGCTCCTTTATGCACTGCTGTTTCCATGTGATATTTTTCTGTTTCCAAAAGTAAAAATGAAGCTGCAAGGAAGAAAATTTGATGACATTACAGCCATGTATAGTCATGTGAATGAGGAACCTGATCAGATCACGGTAAAGACTTCCAATGTTGCTTCCAAAAGTGGCAAAATCATTGGGACACTTGCATATCATCTGAGGGGGATTACTTTAAAGATGACTGCATATTACTTTGAAGGTGACTGCTTATGAAAATGTATGTACACTATTCTTTAAAATAAAGGTTGAGTCTTAGAACTTTTTGATCATACCTCGTAGATAGTACTAGCTTTTGAATATTGTACTACAGACATACAGCTTTTGAATGTTGTATACAGACATACAGGCTTCTGTTTGAACAAGCTGCAAACTTTTAAATGTAGTGTACAAGCCTAGTTAGACCTCATGTGGTATATGGAACCATGTGTGGTCTCTATATAGGAAGAAGAATACAGACATGATTGAAAAATTTTCATAACTTAACTGTCACTGCCTTAGCAGTCTTGCATATGAGTAAAGGTTGAAAGCTCTTAAGATTACATACACTGGTATACTGAAGGCCAAGGGGAGACATCTCAACAAGTAAGATTCTAGTGTAAAGTATGATTATGGAAGGGTAGGTTATTTGAGCTAACACAAATGATGTAAGAGGTTATGAAAAAAGTTAAAAAAAAGATTATATATTAAAATATATGCATTCAGCTGTAGAGTAGTTGCTTTATGGAATTGTTTACTTTCTGCAGTAGTCAAAGCTGGAACAGTAAAGTCTTTTGAAGAGAGAGAAATTCCTTTGTGAAGAAAGAAGACATATTTATGACTATAGAGCTAATATTATAGCTGGAGTGGACTTGACCTTTGATGAAGTCTCTTAATAAGAGCTTATGCCGTATGTGGACAATGCCTACTACCAGAATTCAATCATGTAACTATGGGTCATTCCATATCAAATCACCCAGAGGGTCTCAGGTCACCCTCTCAGATTCCCCTGAAAAACTTCACAGGTGCTCCTATACCAAACTTACGGAAAAATCTCAAATATTGGTCTGTATCTCTAATAGTTTTGAAACTACAGCCCTTTGAAATTTTAAGTGATTTTATGCAATTTGCCAAACAAGCCTTTCGGTTCAACTTCTGACATTCATAGCTCTTTTGATATGGAATGAACAACTTCGAAACTTTGTGATTAGGGCTAATTTTTTCAGTAGAATTAAAAAATGTAATCAGATCAAGTGTCCCTTGTGTACTTTTCCTCCTACAAGGCTCAGAAAATGGCCTGAAATTCAAAACATAACAAAATGACACCCCTTTCAGAGCTTACTAAAACAGTTTGCTAGACAAAGCACTTAGAGTTCTTTCCTGTTATTTATGACATATTGGGTCATGTGTATGCAGTAACCATATGTATTACTGTTTTAGGAACATTATGATAATTTTTTGAAATGTTTGATCTTCAAATTTCCTCAAAATTGCCTATTTTCATGTCCTCATTTGATCATGTGGGCAGTTAACCATCATTTACATATTTGTACTATGTGTTCTTATATATCAGAAGATGATCTGACAGACATTTGGTGTTGTTGCTGAGCTTCCTTTTTGAGTTATGATTTTTTAAAGAAAGAGCTGTCATGCTCTTGTTGCCATACAAATTCAACCAAAACACTAATATTACATTGTTCACAGTTTCAGAATTTCCATGTAGACTTATTTCAATAACAGGAACATAGTACCCCTTCATAGATTAATTCAAAGTAGTGCAAATAAACAACAATCTTTTTTCAAGTTAGACATGTATATATTGTCAAAAAAATGTCAAAGCATTATCACCAATAATGGATAAATGATCACTGCAAGAACTTTTTCTTTTCAGGACATAAACATTCATTGTCAGTCGTCAATATTTTCATAGTGACAAGTCAACATTTCACTAAATAGCTTTTGATATTACAATGTTAAACATTTTTGGTAATACCTTAATTCTGTAGTTCATCATTTTGATGAACTTCAGGACATCAGTGTCGTAAATAACATAATGACTTGCATGACATATATTGCAAAAACATACTTAACTGGACAAGGCAATACTCTAGAGTTATTGATTTTGCACAGATTTTGGGAAGAGAGTGTGAATTTTGTTCAGGTCACTGGAACTAATTGTTTAGTTGCGAGCGCTACTACTTTGAGCCCTAGGTGCACTGATGACACACATGATGTGTTGTAATGATACCCAGCATTCGTCTTTTCGAGACCTTGCAGGCCAAGAGAGTACATTGTTCTCAGATCTTTCCATGTACTTGCTGATGTTAGATGCAAGGAGACAAGTACCATGTTTCAGGGACAAAACAGCAAGAACACAATAATAAGGACAAATGTAATACCTAAAGTTAAAAAAATGAATGGTAAAAGAAAATGAATTTCGTCCTTTCAATGCATAAACCTCGTTTATGCTTTTATTAAAAAAATATTTAAACAATGATTTAAGTTTTTGTATTAAATTGTGAACCATCTGAGTGTTGCATAGTTGACAAAGACAATATTTTGTAAATGTTTCAGCAAACAAACAAAAAATTTCCACTTTCACTTTATGACACCGATACAATCTTGAGTATTTAATATGCATTGAAAGAATCATAACTCCGGAAGGAAGCTCAGCAGCAACACCAAATTTTTGTCAGATCATCTTCAGATATATAAGAATATATAGTAAAAATATGAAATTTATGGTTAACTGCCCCAATTGGTCAGATAAAGTCATGAAAATAGGCAATTTTAAGGAAATTTGAAAATCGAGCACATTTCAAAAAATTACTCTGACACTCCCATATCAGTACTGAGAATGGTTATTGCATACACATGGCCCAATATATCATAACTGACAGGAAGAAAACTCTGAGTGCTTTATCTAGCATACTGTTTGAGTGAGAAACTCTCAAAGCGGGTGTCATTTTGTTATGTTTTGAATTTTCAGCCATTTTCAGAACCTTGTAAGTGGGAAAGTACATAAGATAAACCTGATCTAATTATATTTTTTAATTCTACAGAAAATGTTAGCTCTAGTCACAAAGATTCAAATTTGTACATGCCATATCAAAAGTGCTATGAATGTTGGAAGTTGGACTGAAATGCTCGTTAGGCAAAATGCATAAAATTACTTAAAATTTCAAAGAGCTGTAGTGTCAAAACTATTAGAGATACAGACCAATATTTCGGATTACTCCATAAGTTTAGTATCGGAGCACCTGTGAAGTTTTTCAGATGAATCCGAAAGGATGACCTGTGAAATATTTCTCAAACGGGGTGATTTGATATGGAATGGTTGAATAATGTTTATATCAGTTTTCCTTCTCAGCTCTTAAATTCTTCAGATGGAAGATAAGACCTCTATGAATCAGAGGAATGAAAAGCAATGATATAGAGCCTGTGTGATTCAATTTGCAGCCTTTGTGGTATGGTATGATGGTGCTCCTATGTATAAGAAACCTTTGGGATAACGAAATCATAAGGGTTAGGGGTAAAATTCTACTGGAGGGGCATTACAGAAATAGCATATGCATGTGGAAGATATGCACATCTTTGGACTTATGACACTGAATAGAAGTGACTTAAACTGGCATTGTGTGATTTGGATCATGATTTTTGTTATATGATAACGATCAGGGAACACTCAGCCGACCATCCTTCAACCGGAGCCAACAGTTGTTTTGCTGTGTTTGCTTATGGTTAGGTCACTAGACACTATTACTGTGAGGTCTTTCACATTATTCACTTGTTTGTGATAGTCTCTGTATCTTTTTGGTAATCTGTATTGTTTTTTATTTCTTCATTTTCTGTGTGCTAAAGAAGTTGAAAATTATCTCTATTGAAAAGAATGTTGGTCTTGTTGACCTAGCTAAAGGCTTCATTTATTTTTTTTTTTTCCATTTTTTTTGCATTCTATATTGATGTGATTTGCATACTTAATCGTGTATTATCTGCAAAAGATGTTGTGAAACTTTGATTTTTGCTTGTTTTAGTGTCAGATATAAGAATGAAGAATAGAAGGGGTGCAAGTACTTTTCTTTGGGGCACTTAGCTTTTTACCATGGAGGCACTGAAGATGGCATGGTTTAAATTAACGTGTGATTTGAGTTAAAAAGCTACATATCCATCTCCCAATTTTTCTGGTTATTTCCATCTTTTGCTTTTTATGTGCTATGACACCATGGTAACATTTGTCAAATGCTTTTGCAAAGTCTGTATAGATCATGTCAGGATTTTGCTTGCTTTCTAGGTTCAACAGTCCTATTATAGTGGTCAAGCAACTGAGAGAAGTAGGATCTTCCAGCCCTGAAACCTTGTTGTCATGGATTAGATAGATTGTTCAGTTCCACAAAGTCAGTCGGTTTGTCGCATGACTCTTTTGAAGATTTTGATAATGTGCAGAATTCTTCTGAAGGCTGCAAATACTGCATTTGACTTGGTCAGCAAGTCACATATAAAGTATTTTGTTTATGTCCCTGTATGTTTGTATATGTGAAGGATGGTACACCTTTTGAGTTGTTGTGGGGATTAATATGCCTTGTTTTGTTGAGTTTCTTACTAATTGTTACCAAATATTATGTTGACTATTCTGAGGCTTGACTTTTAATCACTGCTCTTTGTTTAATGCCATTCAACTAGTTTTCTAGCTACCAAAGCACCACCCCATCTAATGAAAGGTTTTAAAAAAGCATCTTTATTCTGTAAAACCCCATTGTAATAGAATGATTTTGGGGTAGGTAGGTTCAGTGTATGCCAAATTCAATACTTCTCAAATTTTTCAAAAGAAACAAAAATAAGTTATTAACTTGCCATATTTCTTTGAGAGTGATTGGTCGTGTAGGTTAATTGTTTTATGCCATATTTTAGTTATAAATGACAGACGTATAGGTACAAACATGATGCCAGATTACTCATCTTTACATAGCACTAATAAAATTGTGCCATGATTAACTAAGAGGTAGCTTATTTTTAAAACTAATTAACAAAGATTGAAAAAGTTTAGCAAAATATTCTCAGCGACGTCATTGCAGGAATGTCACTGAATTTTTTTCAGTTTTTGATTATGATTTTACAAATTTACTACCTTTAAATTAAGTAAGGAAAAAATTTATTATTGCTGTGTAAAATTGAACAATCTATGATATGTGTACCCATAGGATTGTTGTTTCCCAAAAATTGCATAAATCACTAAATATGCAAAAAGATTAAATTTGACGATCAGAACCCATCATCTCTACAACTAATCATAACCCTCTTTGTAGGAAGTGGGCAGGACTTATTTGACATTTATGTGATTGGAGTAAAATTCTTTATAGAACTATGTGTATGTGTGCATATTGAACTTTGTATGTTTGTGAAAAGAAGGAAAGTACTCTAAGGCATTGCACAGCAGGCTTTCACATGTTCTTCTTATGCCTAGCAACCAAGACATAGATCAGGAACTAATGGACTATTCCATACTTGGTCCAATGGGGTCCAGAGGATTGTTAGAAGCTGATTTCTGAACAGGGTTTTACATATTAGAATAGCAGATGAATGGAATAAGCTGAGTGATGAAAGTTTAAATGCTAACAGTGCCCAAAAGTAAAAAGAAATATTCAGTAGAAGAGAATGTTTAAGTGATGGGGTACCACAAATGAAGAACTCTATCCTCACATTGTGCTGATAGAGAACAGAGAGGCAGTTGCAAATAAACACAGTAATACGTACACTTCTGTTTTGTATTTATGTATATGCCTTTTTAGGACTGTGCTTGAATATGTTTACTAATTATATAAAATTGTAAGAGAAATAAGAACTGGCCATGATTGCATCAATTTAAACATGGGACTCTGGTACTGCAGGTACATGGTTCATTGAAGTTCAGTCCAAACAAGTGCATAATAATGAATTGTCACATACCATTGACCTGACCATTAGTCATTCTCAGGAAAGAAAGCTTAGACTGTGGCATAATTCTAGATAATTGAAAACCAACTCATATAGCCCGACATTACAAAGGAGGAAGCTAAGTATCATAAAACTACTGCTTTATAACAATGACATGATGCTTCATTAAGATGTTTGAGAATCCTAAGATTTAGGTTAAATGACTTATTGGAATCAAATAGCATGATTTTAAGTAACATGGAATCATATGACATGACTTAAGGGCAGGAGGATTGTGCCTCTTTCAGTTGCTTAATCACAACAGTGATTTTGTAGGGACACTGAAGTACAGGGTAAATACTGATTTGACATACTCAGACTTTACAAAAGCCATTGATGAATATGTCCATCATGCTATTGTGCTCAGAATGCACGATATGGGAATAATTGCATGAGTGTGAAGATGGGAGTGTAACTTCTTAACATATGACAGTGCATTGTTATATATATGGCTATTTTCAGTGCCCCAAGGTAAAAACTCATTTCCCAGTGGAACTTTACCCTTATCTCTATTGTTTCTCATTCTCATATATAACATGAGATAGAAGCCAGAGGTCCTTATCACATCCATTTGGTACTAGAATGGAAGATTCATTAAATGAAGACATTTAAGAAATTACAAACATATAAACCAAGTCTCCTAGTGGGGTCATTGAAATTAGTGTACTTTTTACTGGTAAAAAGCAAAGGCTAAGGTGGAAGTGAAGAAATAAAGAGCACTGCAGAATACCAGAGAGAAATGGGCAAGATTTTATTTAGGGAACACAACAGAATAAATTTTCCAAAAAAGATGGCTCGCTGGATTTTATGAACCTTCAAGACAGCAGAGGTAAAACCTAGTGATTATATAGAACCTAGTGATTATGTTTTTCAAGGCAATATTGTCTCCCATATAGAATACTGCTATGTACTAACCACTTTTCAGGGTATCAGAATGTACTGGAAATAATTGAAAACACTGAGGCTGTACTCTGAGTGAAGGTGGGAGAGGTGTATCATAATTTGCAGTTACAAAATCCTGGAGGGCTTGATTCTTAATGTACACTTAATACTAGTTTTTTATGGGATGACAGGCTTGGAAGACAAAGATCTTAAAACTTAAAAGTAGTCTCCTGTTGGGATGACAGGTTTGGAGGAATGTAAAATATTATCACTAAAACCAAAATGTGCCATAATTTCTGTAAGAGATAATACTTAAAACATCTGAGGCTCAGCATTATTGAAAAATTACTTGCAAAATGTAGAAACAATATGAACTGCAGACTGGATAAATTTAGAAAGGGCATCTGCAATTATCTACAAAGTGTACATGAGACT
Source organism: Panulirus argus (assembly GCA_038088735.1). Classification (NCBI taxonomy): domain Eukaryota; kingdom Metazoa; phylum Arthropoda; class Malacostraca; order Decapoda; family Palinuridae; genus Panulirus; species Panulirus argus. The sequence continues at coordinate 591 of JAYMFT010310799.1, read as the reverse complement.
GTTCGTAATGATGGGGTTGCAGAAGCCTGTAGGCCTTAGCCTTCAAGAACCTTACTAAGGAGAAGAGCAACACAGCACCTTAGCCTTAGAGTAAACTCTAGGGGTAGGTAACCAGTGCAAGTGTAAGTTATACATAATGCATGGGTCATAGGGAAAGAAGGCCTTAGTATGACTGTTCTTTGGTAGGAAGTAAGTTACATGATTCTGTTTGTTGAATGGACTTAGGGTTTGACACTCCTGTCCTTTCACTAGAACACTACACCAAGATAATTCTTGAGACAACTTCTGTACTGAGCTGGTTAATATAGGTTATCCCCACTTAAAGAAATTAATGTGCTCTAGAAAAGATGTTTATTAAGGGGAATTCTGCTGGGTGAAACCCTTTATGCTATAGACACTCGTTCCAGTAAATAATTGGAGGTACTTCCCTATAGCTGAAAAAAAATTGACTCCAATACTTAATAAAGACAAATTTCAGAATCAGAAAACCTTTTTTGAATATATATATATATATATATATATATATATATATATACATAAGAAAGGGGGTGACTGTGTTGTTGATTGGTTGGTAAGAATATTCAGTGTATG
>JAYMFT010310788.1:0-10123 GCA_038088735.1 Panulirus argus | reverse complement strand
ATACAGTTTTACAAAATCAATACTTTCACTCTGTTTCCTTTACTTTTACTTGTTCTTACCTTCAATTTCCTCCATTTACACACAAAATAAAACTGACTTACAACCTTCTGCAACTCCTCTTCACTCTCCGCAAACAGGCTTGCCACTAGCCACCATATCTCACCACCATACCCTATCTCTGCACCCCTTTTCCCTAGTTTTGTTTTCATCTCCCTTATCACTCCATCCACATACATAACAAAAAGCCACAGTGACATCACAGCCCTGCCTCACACCTAAGTATCCCAAAACTTTCGCTCAGCTCTCCATCCCATCATACACACATATTTGCTCCTCTAAAGAAGGCTTTTACACCATCGAAAAGTTGTTCCTCTATACCATATATCCTTAACACATCCCAGAAAGCATTCCACTTGACTGTTATTTGCTTTCTCCAGATCCATAAATGCTGCATACAACTTCTTACCTTTCACTAAATACTTTTCCATGGTCATCTTCATTACAAAAATCTGCTCTACACATCCCCTAACTTTCCTAAAATCCCCTTGCTCTTCACTTATTCTGCATTCAGTCACTTCCATCACTGTTAATCAATACTCTTGCATTCACTTATCCTGGTATACGTAACAGACATATTCCCCTACAAGTGCTACATACATTCTTAACACCTTTTCCTCTGAATAAAGGAATAATAATAGCTTTCATCCAATCCTAAGGCACAACCTTCTGTTTCCATGCTAAATTACATATAAGATGCATCCACTTTTATCACACTTTTTCCTCCATACTTCAGCATTTCAGATGTAATCTCATCCACCACAGGTGCCTTTCCTACCTTCAGCCTCATTATTGCCCTTCTTACCTCCCTCTTAGCTATAGACCCTTGCACTTGTATCCTCTTCCTTCCCTCCTCCATACCCATGCATGTAACAACTACTGCCTCCCCTTCTCCCACATTCACTAGTTCTTCAAAATACTCTTTCTATATTCCTTTCACTTCCTTCTTTTGATTCAGCAATTCCCCTTCCTTACTTCTCACATCAACATTTTTACTCTTACATCCATCTCCTATTTTCACTTCCTTCCAGTATAATTTTTATTATCACAAACTTTTCATTCAACTTTCTTCCAAAATATTCATATATTCATTCTTTGCTTTCCTCTATCAGCTTCTTAACATTCCACTTATATATTTTGTATTCTTCCCTTCTTTGCTGAACTTCCACTGGTACATTCCTATTGAGCAATCTACCATATGCCTTTTTTATTCTTTTCAACGGCATTTCTAATCTCTTCTGTCCAACATGCATTGCCCTTTTTATTTCTGTATCTCACTACCTTGTATCCAGCTACTGACTCTACAACCTTTACTAGTGTCTCTCCAAACATTCTAAACACCTCATTCACACAAGACTGCATTCCTACATTCACTATACTTCCATGTAAATTGATTATGCTGAATTGGAATCCCCAACCTCTTAGATTTGCAAAGTAGAGGGAGAGAGAAAAAGAAAGAGACCTAAATCCCTAAGGTAGACTTGCTATTCTGGTACCCTGTTTAGAAAGATACGTGTTTCCTTTTATACCTGTTTAGTGTTTCCATTGTTATTTGGATAACACAAAACAGATGAAGAACAGCCTCATGCACTCACATCCACTCTCTACCTGTCAAGTACAATGTACCAAAACCAGGGTCCCCTAGATAAAAGCCACAAGATCCTAGATTTTTCAAATACCTTTCTGTGATTTTTTTTTTTTTAAGGCTCTAGCCACAAACAAAATTCTACATGATGGCTGGGCCTTAACTAAGGAAGTGAAAAACTTGTCATTTAAAGTGCCAGATCATAGTTATTGGGAAGGATCACAAGAGGACAGAGAACTCCAAAGCTTCAAGGTGTGGGGAAAGGAACAATGATCAAAATGGCCCACCCCTGAGTTCCCAACAGCCACACAGAAATTATGTGATGCAGGAGCTTGCTGAGTACTGCATGGTCTAGCTAGCAGTGGGGGTACACAAGCAGTCAGCTCTTGGGAGCAAAAACCAAAGTAATACCCACAGAAGAGGGAAACTGTACCAACATTACAGTGTACGGGAAGAGGTTCAAGTTCTGAAGTCAGCTTGGGAGAGTTTATAAATCAAACCACTTTTGATTTAACTCTGTCTAGTAATGATGCAGAGTTAGAACCATTCCAGATAAGAGAGCAATACTTCATACATGGGTGGCTCAATCCTTTGGATAAAAGGAGTGACTGTTCAGAATAAAAACATTTCAACATGTAAACAGGACTCTCAGTTTCTTAGGGGCAGACTTATCTATTTCCATAATGTGAGGTTTCCAAGATAGAGTGGAAGTTACTGTAATACCAAGTATGTTCAATGAGTAGAGGTGGAAATACAGAACCATTGAAGGAAAGAGCAAAGTTGTGTGGAATTTTTTATACAAAGATAGGCAGAAACTGGGTCTTGGAGGCATTAACCAGATTCTGTCTACCCCTCTGAGATATCCTGTTGTGTGGAGACGAGATGCAGATCAAGTGAGAAAAGGAAAAGAATTGAAGGATGTGGAGGAATGCATTGTTGTGTCATCAGCATACGAGTGCTTCTGGTTACATGAGTAAGAAAGGAAATTGTTGGTATAAAGAAGAAAAAATGTAAGAGAGAGGAAAGAACCTTGAGGGACACTGCTGTTGATGGAGAAAGGGGGGAAAGCCTGATCCATTACCAACCACAGAGACAGATCAGCCAGAGAGAAAGCTAAATATGAGAGAGCAAAGTGAGGGAGAGAAGCCAAAAGAGGGGAACTTAAAGATGAGACCCTAATGCCACACCCTATCAAAAGCTCTGGACATTTCAGAGGCAACTACAAAGGATAACCCAAAATCTTTCAGAGATGATGACCAGACATTAGTAAGAGAAGAAAGAATATCACCAGTGGATCTCTCTTTACCGAAGCTATTCTATTTATCAGAGAGAAGGCTGTGAGATTCAGGATGTCTAAGGATATGGGAGTTGAGGAGAGATTTAAAGACTTTGGAAGAAGTAGATGTCAAAGCAATAGGACAACAGAGGGGTTAGAATGGTAACCCTTCTTATGGATGCTTATGGACGGGATGTACAAAAGCATGCTTCCAAGAAGGGAAAGTTATGGTTTTTAACAGAAACAGAACAGACAAGTAAGCACAGGTGCAAATTCAGGGGCAGACTCTGTTAGTACATGGGGATGAATACCATCAAAACCATAATCCTTGCTTGTATCCAAATAGAGAAGCGATTTTTGGATACTACAATAAGAGATTACAGGATGGGGCACAATATTAGTAAGAGCAGCATCATGGAATGAAGGAATGTTAAAGTCATCCAAAGGAGAATCAGAGGAGAAATGGGAACCAAAAGAGAGTTGCTCTGTCTACAGGAGAGACAGCTATAGTACTGTCAGAACGGAAAAGTGAAGGAAAGGTACTGCGACAGAAGGTAATTAGCAATGCCCTTAGCTAAAGACCAGAGGGACACATCAGTGGATAAAGAGGAGAGGTTATCGCACTTTCCATGAATAAAGGAATGCTTTGCCTCATGGATAATGTACTTTCAATGACCACTGGCAGTGATAAATGCTGAGTAGATGGAGGAAAGAGAGCTTTTCTAAGCTTGAAATACCTGATCTGTTGACCGAATGGCCTCTGAACAGGAAATGTTGAACGACAGACTGGCAGGGAAGGTCATCTTGAATGAAGAGAGGATAAATGCTTCCATTCCCACAAAAACAAGCTTTGCTATGCATTTGGCAGAGACAAAAGCATCATCACAAAGAGACAGTAATTCACCCAAGGAAAGTCATAAAAGTATTTTTGTAAGTTATTTCAGTCAGCTTTGTTGTGGTGCCAATATTTACATCTAGAAGGGTTTGATAGAGGGATAGATGCCATTAAAATTGATATATTTATGAGAGTGTGGTCAGATGAACCAAACGAGGGTGAGATTTTGCATTTACAGCATGAAGAATTGGAGGTGAAAAACAGATACAGAATATTAGTAGCAGTCACAGCAGTCAGGAACATAGGTATAGCATATCAAGTTAGAAGAAAAAGCCATTTACATGTAAATCTACATATCACTATAGGAATGAAGCACTGTCTAAAGAACAGAAAGATCTAAGATTCAACAACAACAAAAAATCAGATTTCAAAAATTGAAGGCTTTCCTTTCAAAGGAGTGTTCTGCAAGCATTAGAGATTCCCAAGATTGTTTTTAGGAAAATCAGTGTCAACACCCTTAAAGCCTCAGTATTTCCAGTAAGGAAGTGCTGGTATTAATCCCACTCTTCACAAACCACTCATCCATGTCAGCAGCATCCTGTTCATTCTGGGCCTGTCTTTTACTAATCAGCAACCACTATGGGGATAACATCACTTATCCACTTTCTTACTGCCACTCATTGGCACAATTTGCAGAACATGAACATCAACCCAAACGCAGTCATAGGTAGTAATCAGGAAAAAAAAAAAAAAAAAAAAAAGCTCCTTCCTTTGTGATCTATCCCATGAGAACAAGAGCTTAATTGTTTCAGGCACATCTTTAACCAGAATCCACCAGTGATGATGTCATCAAGCCACTGCGACAACATTGTGATAAGGCTATGAGTTTTATGTCTTCACCAAGCATGTGCTTATCTTTAACAGATAGGTAGATACTAAGCTAGATTCTGCTTCATCTTGTAATTTCTAATAGAATTACAGTGCTGCAAATTAATTTGTCTGCCTCCCCATAAATTTTCAAAGGCAATGTCACACTTACATTTTAGTAATTCATCATTTCTCCTTTGGCTTTAATACCATCTGCAGATATCTGAGCATGGAAACGGCAAGGTTCCTAAAGTATCTTAGGTCCATAGGATTTGATCTCATAACTGAGGTGAGGCACTAATGAGGTGTTTCAGGATGCAGCCATCTGATCATGCATTATGAATGCCCAGTGTTCTTAGAAATATAATGTGCACCTATATTTTCTTGATTCCAACAAGATTTTGGGCCTTCTCCTTAGAATGGTAAGAAACAACCATCTTGAAGCACAAGTGGGAGAAATACAGTGCCCAGAAGCAAAATTCCCAAAACGAAATGGCGGCCAGGAGAAGTAAAAAAAGAATGTCCTTCCCTCAAGATAGCCTTAGCACATTGAGGCAGGTTGCTGGTACTCACACTATTAGATATACTAGCCTCAGCGACTGGATGCAAGATGATTTCAACCTAAGAGTGTCATATGCTTGCACCCACAATAAACCTTAGCCATGTGTCACCTTTGAAAGTATATGGGGGAAATCTTTTTTTTTTTGCAAACTGTCTCTATAGATGTACAAAAAAACAGCATTGCACCATTCAACTGCTGTAACTTAATGTAAAACTATTTTCATGTATGTTGGGGAATGTTGAATTTGAATGATATATTGAAAAATGTGCATTGATATAATAATCAACAGGCTGTCAAAAGTTCTCCTGAAGCCAGTGTCTCAGCCTAAGGTCAAGTGTCCTTGCCTGAGGTCAGGAAATAATGGAATATTCTGTCACATCCAAACTCAGTCTGATAGGTCCTTACCTTGCTGAACTAATCTTGTAATGTGACAGACTTTCAAAGAATTTTCTAGTCTGATGGGGTCCAAATGGTCTGGTAATAAAAGTTGAATTCTGATGCAAAAGAGTTTCACAGTAAGAAACTTTCAGAAAAAGGGCCTTTGGTCAACGCTTTTTTCAGTTCTACGAAAGGAAGGAATTTACATAATCTCTATTCATCAGGCAATAGAGGGATACTGTGATTTCCATCAGAAAACCATGAAACCAATAATCCCTTTCATCTGCTTAATGTATTTAAAAATCTATTCACCTAGAAGGTAACATTTTTTGGCCAACAGCTTCAACATGTTGCACAGGTCTGCAAAACAAACCTTACCCAGAAGGTGTACTAGTCAACATTGAGATGAACCTGAAACTATTTCCAGGTGACATGGTTTTGGTGGCAGATTTTAAGAAGAAACTCCAGAAGCTGGTGGCAGAGTTTGGGAGAATGTGAGAAAGGAGAAAGCTGAAAGCAAATGTTGTATCAAAATCTGGCGCCGAAGAACCAACACACAAAAAGCATATCTAAAGCTTTGTCCTTGGGGAGATAAAGAGAGAGAATATCCATCTATTCCTTGCCATGAATGCCTCTGACTGGAAATTATGCAAAACAAGAGAGAACATCCATCCATCCATCCATAGCCATGTATGCCTCTGACTGGAAATTATGGAAAATATGTAGAAGCTGGAATCTATGGGACTGTGCACAAGCCAAAGGGGACCATCCTTAACTTCTAGGTCTGGAGTACCAAAATGTAAGCCAAACAATTCTTCATTCTAGAGATATGGAACATGTCAGTGAGCATCTTTGAATTCCAAGGTGGTTGCCCAGTTGTTTTGATGAAAAAGTCTGGTGTACACTCTGTGAAATGTTTAAATGAACCTCCACTTCAGGATCTAAGTGTTGAACTAAGACAAATCCCATCAATTCTTTTTCTGTTTCATTTCTTTTTGGAGTCCAGAAAAAAAAATCTTGAAACCCAGTTCCATCATAGGCCCTATCAGCTCCATGGTACAGCTGTATTAAACTGGGGTTGTCTTAAAATTTTCCTTAACAAGAGTGGCTGAGAAATTCAACTCCATCCTAGTCCCTTATCGACAGTATGTCAGGTACATAGCCAGAATTTGGTGGTGGTGGTGGTGGTGGTGGGTGGTCAATTTGCTCCAATCGTCCACCACTCTTATACTGTAAAAGTATCTCTTTACATCCTTATTTACAAATTTCTTACTTAATAGCATGTTGTGTCCTCTAGTTGCTCAACCTCTATACCTCTCAAAATAATGTCCACAGTCCACTTCTTCGGCAGGGGCTGGTAGGTGGAACATGGCGGAGGCAGCAAGGTCAAACGCCGAGTGCAACCATTCAGGAGGTCACTGTTCTTCTGTACTCATTCTAAGATCAGGACTGTCAAAACATTAGAATCTGTATAGTGTTTCCCACCCATTCTGTGTTACTCTCACCCCAGCACATTACCAAAGCGAGCATACCCCACGTTACAAAAAACGAGCGATATGAAATGCGCATGGTGCAGCGCTTCAGATCTTTTATCAAATTATTATTATTCAATGTATCATTATTTGCCCGGTCATCAGATCCAAAATCCATCATATCAGGGTCTGTTAAATCGAGGGATTACTGTATACACAAGTATAGGTATGTGGGTAGGAGAGATGGTCAACAGGCATTATTAGATTATGTAGTAATTGACAGGAGTGTCAAAGAGATACTTCTGGATATAAATGGCTGAAAGGGGCAGCTGATGGGATGTCTGATCACTATCTTGTGGAGACAAAGGTGAAGATTTGTAAAGGTTTTCAAAAGAAATGATAAAATGCTAGGAAGAAGAGAGTGGTGAGAGTAAGTGAGCTTGGAAAGGAGACTTGTGGGAAGAAATACCAGGAGACATTGAGTGTAGAATGGCAAAAGGTGAGAGCAAATGAAGTGAGGGTAGTGGGTGAGGTATGAGAGGTACTTAGGGAAGCAGTGATGACATGTGCAAGAGATGCATGTGGCATGTGAAAGATGGGAGATGGACAAATGAAAAAGGGAAGGGAGTGGCAGGATGAAGAAGTCAAATTTCAAGTGAAAGACAAAAGAGAGGTGTTTTACAAGGAAGGAGTGCAAATGATTGGGAGATTTATAAGAGAAAGTGGCTGGAAGTTAAGAGAAAGGTCCAGGGGTAGAAAAAGAAGGCAAATGAGAGTTGGGGTGCGAGAGTACCATTAAACTTTAGGGAGAATAAAATGGGTACCTCAGTGAAAAGGGCAAAAGGGAAGTGATAAAAGGTAGTGATGACATGAGGAGAAGATGGAGTGAGTGCTCTGAAGGATTGTTAAATGTTTGATGATAGAGCAGTAGATGTAGGGTGTTTTGGTAAGGGTGGTATGCAAAGTGAGAAAGTCATGGAGAGTGGATTGGTGAAGAGAGAATAGGTGAAAACCTTGCGGAAGATGAAATGCAGCAAGGCAGCACAAGTGGATGGTATTGCAGTTGAATTTATTAAAAAAGGGTGTGACTGTGTTATTGACTGGTTGGTAAGGATATGTATGGATCAAGGTGAAGTGCCTGAGGATTGGCAGGATGCATATATAGTGCCATTGTATAAAAGGAATGGGGATAAAGGTGAATGTTCATGCTAAACAAATATAAGTTTGTTGAGTATACCTAGTAAGGTGTATAGGAGGGACTTGATTGAGACGGTGAAGGTATGTACAAAGCATCAGACTGGGGAGGAGCAGTGTCGATTCAAAAGTGGTAGAAGAGTGTGGATCAGGTGTTTATTTTGGAAATGTGTGAGAAATACTTAGAAAAACAGATGGATTTATATGTGACATTTATGGATCTGGAGAAGGGATATGCTGGTGTTAATAGAAATGCTTTGTGGAAGGTATTAAGAATGTATGGTGTGAGAGGTAAGCTGCTAGAAGCAGTGAGAAGTTTTTATCAAGGGTGTAAGGTGTGTGTACAAGTAGGAAGAGAGGAGAGTGAATGGTTCCCAGTGGAGGTTGGCCTGTAGCTGGGGTGTGTGATGTCACATGGGTGTTTAATTTGTTTATGGATGGGGTGGTGAAGGAGGTAAATGCCAGTGTCTTATAGAGAGAGGCCAATATACAGTCTGTTGGGGATGAGACAGCCTGGGAAGTGAGTCAGTTGTTGGTTGCCAATGATACAGCACTGGTGGCTGATTCATGTGAGAAACTGCAGAAGTTGGAGACAGAGTTTGGAAAAGTTAGGTTTAGCAGGGTTGTGGAACAAGTTAGTTGGTACATAAGTTTGAATGGAGAAAATTTGGAGGAAGTGAAGTGTTATAAATATCTGGGAGTGGACTTGGCAGAGAAAGGACCCATGGAAGCAGAAGTGAGTCAAAGGGCAAGGCAGTTGTGTGAAGGTTCTGGAAGCGATGAAAATTTGTGCAGAAAGTGAGAACATTATCTTGGAGGGCAAAAATGAGTATGTTTGAAAGAATGGTAGTTTCAACAATATCATATGGTTGAGGGACATTGGCTATCAATAGGACTGTGCAAAGGAAGGTAGATGTGTAGGAAATGATACGCTCGAGGACAATGTGTGGTGTGCAATTGGTTGATCAAGTAAGCAGTGAAAGGGTATGAGAGATGCGTGGAAATAAAAACAGTGTGGTTGCAAGAGCAGAAGAGGGTGTGTTGAAATGGTTTGGACATATAAAGAAAATGAGTGAGGAAACGTTGGCAAAGAGAATACAGGAGGCAGAAGTGGAGGGAACATGGAGATCTGGGAGACCAAACTGGAGATGGATGGATGGAGTGAAAAAGATTTCGGGTGGTCAGGGCATGAACATGAAGGAGGGTGAAAAGCATGCACGGAATAGAGTGAATTGGAATGATGTGGTATGGTATACTGGGGCTAACATGCTGTCAGTGGACTGAACCAGGGCATGTGATGTATCTGGGGTAAACCATGGAAAGGTCTGCAGCGCATGGATGTGGACAAGGAGCTGTGCACTAACATGACAACTTGTGTATAGATATGAGTGGATGTGGCCTTTCTTTGTCCATTTCCTTGTGCTACCTAGCTGACCCAGGGGGCAGCGATCAGGTGTGAGGAAAAGAAAATGTATATGTTATCTTTTTTTTTTGTCTTCCTTAAAGCATGTGTGTTGTTCTTTGTGGGGCAGAGTGGCATTGAGAATAGATAATGGGAAGCAAGTATGAATATGAATATGTGTATATATGTATATGTATGTGTATGTATATGTATGTACTATTTTTTTCAGACATATTCACCTTTTCCCGTATTAACAAGATAGTGTTAGGAACAGAGGACTGAGCTTTAGAGGGAAAATCATTACTTGGCCCCCTTCTCTGTTCCTTCTTTTGGAAAAGTAAAAACTGGAGGGGAGGATTTCCAGCCCCCTTGCTCCCTCCTCTTTTAGTCGCCTTTTATGACACGCAAGGAATATGTGGGAAGCATTCTTTCTCCCCCATCCCCAAAGAAAATGTATGAGTTTAAATATATATATATATATATATATATATTTAT
>JAYMFT010310777.1:0-10123 GCA_038088735.1 Panulirus argus | reverse complement strand
AGAGAGAGGGGGGTGGGGGGTGGGGGACGAGAACAAGGGTCCTTGGGAGACAAAGGAAGGCTTGCACAAATGAACAAACAATCGCTCCCACCACACACACACACACACACACACACACACACACACACTAGCATACCGCCCTCCTCTCTCTAGCCATGACCCACACTTCAGCCAACTAAGCTTAATCGAGTTACACAATTGTGGGTAATTATCTCTTTGTACTCTGTTGTAACGGGGGAGGCAGTTCTCCAATGGTGGGACCGCATCTCTTGAACTACTGTCGAACCACTTTTGAAACTCCTCTCTACTGTTAGCATCTACAGTACACTCATCTATTTCAATTATCCACTAGTCTTATACTGCACAATTATTCATTTATATCATTTCTAACAAATTCCTTATTTTAGAACTTTGAATGGCCTCTCTTCAATCCATATATATTTCGAAGAACTGTTCTCTGTCGACGTCTTCAAACTGGTACAGAGACTTTAAGGTTCTGACCAAGTCTCTCTTTACTTTAATTTCTTTCACGATGGACAAAGGAATGGCCTCTAGCCTTTCGCCGTATCTCAGCTATTTTTAATTCCAGTCCCATATTTTTTTTGCTAGTTCTAATCATACCGGACTGTGGGATGTACACAGCTTGCTGAAGATTTATTCATCCAAGAACTTAAACGTAATTCAAATATTTGCAAGAGGAGAGGTTGTCTGTCTTACGATATTAGGAACACCACACGTCAGGTGCAATGTCTCCAATTCACAGGCAGATTCCTGCAGCATATTTCCCCTGTGCATGTATTCTTGTTTGTTGATTTGAGTGGTTACTGCTTGTATGTTCAGGGAAGAGAGTTTTACACTCGCGTCGCCCCCGTCTCACACGTATCCTAGCCTTAGTCAGGTACTCACATATGCAACAGCTCCGGGGTGAAGAAAAGCACCTTGATTGGGTGTGGGCCGACTGCCAGGCCCAGGATTCGAACCCATGCGGGTCCAACCCCTAGCTGGACCGTGCTGACTCATGGTCGGCAACACCAACCACTGCACTACGGAGGCCAGGTGTGTTTATGTGCATGAGCTTGTGTGTGTACGCATATGTATGAATGTCTGCGTCTGTGTGTTTATGTGCGTAAATGTCTTAGTCTTTTTTTGTGTGTGTTTTAACTTATTTTGTATGTTTATATGTATGATTATCATTTGTGATTACCACTGGTGTGTTGCGGGGAGAGCATTTAACTCCAAAGATCCTCCGTCTCTTACACCTTGAGAATGTATTGTTTCTTGTACATTTATTTGCATAGGAACACGCGCACCCCCAGCCTACGCCAGATACCCCCACAGGGAGCCTGGCTCTTGTCGGGAGCTGGGTGGGAAAACAAGCCCAACAACCCCTTAGTCCCAGTGCTTAGTTAGGTCCCCCTCACCACCGGTTGCGGGCCGCCCTAGAGCATAGGGCCCGCAACTCCCGAGCTCTAGGGAGGTTAGATCTCAGACAACTACAACAACCAGATAGCCATCTATCGACCAGCCACGAGGGGAGGGCGAGCAACTGCACTGAATGAGGCTGACTTCTCGAGCTCAGGACTCGAACCCGGGTGGGTCCCGTGAGTGATCTATGGTCAGTGACGCTAACCACTGCACCACGGAAGCCCTTGTGTGTGTGTGTGCGTGTGTGTGTGTGACACAGGCATGGATATCACAGCCCTATCAGCATCATTTATGTAGTGATGACCTTTACTAGGCATTCCCGGCTTGAGGAAGTAAAAGAGGTCCAGCTCTTGATGTAAAAAGTGATTCGAAACAATGAAACTTCATCATGAACCAGCGAGATTCCTTCCAGCCGCTGGAATTATTGCTAGGAACTCTCAGTGATCTTGACCTCGTTTGATAAGCTCAGTGCTTGTTTAATGTGTGGAACTGTCACTGTACAGTGTCGAGATTAAGCATATTCAAAGACTGACATGGACAGTACGAGACTAGGTATATGCTGATTCGAAACAGCAAACCCTTCAGTGTGAACCTGTGAAGTCCTTGCTGGGAGCCGTTGAGTCTCTTGCACATAAATGCTTGACATGTAACAAATATGCTTTTAGAGGTCAGACTGAGGGGTGCTCACACACACTGACATGGACCATATGGCACCAGTCATATTTGAGAGCATTTTACTCTTCGTATGAATGTATATTTCTGAAATGGATTCCTCGTCGTAGTTTCTTTCTATGAAGTTCACCTCAATTTTCCCCCGTTCTTCTTTATACTTTTTCTGTATCTATATGACTTTCTATTTTACCTCACTTTCCTTCTATTTCTTTTTCCTCAAGATCATTTTGTTATAAAAAAGGTTATCTTTACAATTATCAACTTCATTATCCTCAAGTGAATATGAAACAGCAAAACTTGTCTTAACAGAAACTCAAACCAACACTGGGCTTTGACACAGCAATGAGACTTCCATTCAACACAGGACGGTGTGTGTTCCACCGCTCGAACACAAGTTACAACCTGGCAATACAAAGTCCAACACTGTTTTCCATTTTAGATCACTTTGCTTCGAAACTCCTTCAAGTAATTGCAGAGGAGACACATACAGGTAAGTTTGGTATTTGTGTATCAGCGTTGTGTTTCGTCGAATGTCAGACGAACTGTGTTGGCTTCCCACGAATGTCAGACGAATTTTGTCTTCTTTTGTCGAATATTCGTCAGACGAACTGCTTTGTCTTCCGTCGAATGTCAGACGAATTTTGTCGTCTTTTGTCGAATGTCAGACGAAATGCTTTGTCTTCCGTCGAATGTCAGACGAATTTTGTCGTCTTTTGTCGAGTGTCAGACGAACTGCTTTGTCTTCCGTCGAATGTCAGACGAATTTTGTCGTCTTTTGTCCAATGTCAGACGAACTGCTTTGTCTTCTGTCGAATGTTAGAAGAATTGTGCTGTCTTCTGTCGAATTTCAGACGACTTGTATTGTCGTTTGTCGAATCTCAGACAATCTGTGTTGTCTCATTTCAATTATCAGAACCCGGAGAGCTTCTAAATATAATCTAGTAAGTCTCAAGAATATTTATCTATATCTGATAGAAAAGTTTACAATTTTTTTTTCATTTTAACATGAGAATAAAAAAATGTGCTTTGAAAAAAAGCCAAATCATCAACGTCGTTTTAGAGACTTTGCTAAATGTATTGAGATTCAGTGCCTGCTAGATCAACGGGTCGCGGGTCAAGTTGTCGGGTCACGGGTCAAGTCGGTCACCAGTGAGGTGTTTGATAAGTCAGACGGATCACCAGTCAAGGCTGGTGACTCGTTTCCTTTCTTTTTTCTATTTACTTAATATCCTTGGAACATTTTAGCCAACTTTGCTTTTCCAAAAATGTGTTATTCAAGTAAGGAAAACTGATTAGATTTGTGATGAATTTAATATGATGATTGGGTCATATATTTCTGCTTCTTAAATAACACTAGACTTAATTTCTATCTTTATAACGATATTGTCTTTAAACTCCATCGTAAAATAATAAGAAAAAAAAACTACCTGAAAGATATACAACAGCCAGTAGTTTTTAAAGTCTGTATCTGACAACAGGAAAAGACACATGATAACTAGAGATATGATACATGTAAATGAATACCGTCAAAAAAAAAAAAAAGGGGGGAGAAAAATATCAAAATATATGGCATGGTTCTCCATCTTTTCCTTCCTGTCGATGAACTTTAAAAAGGCGAGCAACTCGCACAATTCCCCAACGTGAAAGGAGGAGAAATGGAGGTCGATTCACACGATGGCAACCAATATTTTCCTCAATTTCGGGTAAATGACAGATTCCGATACGACTCCCGACGGTTGAATACGATTAGAGAATGAGACATTAGAGTTCTGACGGAAGCCTTTTAGCCAGAGATTCGGGATTTGAGGCTATTATTGTCCAATCCCAGTCAGTCGTAAACATATTCTTGCACAGATTAGAAGTGCAGATTTGATAACAAAATACAGAACGGATTATTCGGTAAAGGGAAGATCGAGTGTCTAGAGCAAATGCTGACTGATTCTTTGAAATGGTTACCAGTTACCTCAATAGGTGCTCTTCCTCCTCCTCCTCCTCCTCCTCCTACTCTTCCTCTTCCTCCTCCTCTTCTTCTTCTGCATCTACCCGATGGTGTCACCCTTGACACTGACGCATTTGCCTAGAGAAACAGCATATAAGCTGAGGATGTGGAGACTGGAGGCGCCCCAGAAGATTAATTTCAGGCGCCGTGGTGAGGTGTATTAATCATGGCCAGGTATACTGCTCATGGTGAGGTATATTAATCATGGCAAAGTATACTGCTCATGGTGAGGTGTACTTATCTTGGTGAGGTATACTACTCCTGGTGAGGCGTATTGATCATAGCAAAGCATACTTCTCTTTGTGAGGTGTATTAATCATGGCGAGGTATACTGCTCATGGTGAGGTGTATCAATCATGGCGAGGTATACTAATCATGGTGAGGTATATTAATCATGTCAAGGTATACTGCTCATGGTGAGGTGTGCTTAATATGACGAGGTATACTGCATATGGTATGGTATATCAATCATGGCAATGTACATTACTCACGCTGAGGTATATTAATCATGGCGAGTTCTATCATTTATGGTGAGGTGAAGTAATCACGGCAAGCAGTCATGGTGGAATATATTATTCATCCTCGCTGATTGCTGCACCTACGTACAGAGTCAACGAAGCATAATGACCACTAGGAAATGACGTGAACACAGACAGTTATCTTAGTAAAGTGGAGCAATACATATGATCTACTAATCTGCATTTAGCATCCTCACAAGCTGAAATAACTGGCTAACATCAAAGCCTATATAAAGAATATCTCCTTCTCTTCCTTCTGTCTGTCTGTCTGTCTGTCTGTCTGTCTGTCTGTCTGTCTCTCTCTCTCTCTCTCTCTCTCTCTCTCTCTCTCTCTCTCTCTCACTGTTTCTGTCAGAATTAGCTTAAATGGCCATTCTTGATATCTTTTTGAGACTCGCACCAGTATATACTCAACGACAAAGACAGCGACGACCCTGTGCTATTCCTTGAATCCCGTCTTAACAGAGTTTGAAAAGAGGAATTCTAGTTCATTTTCGAATCACACACGTCCCTACCTCCTATTCTTATAGCCTCATGAGTGTTTTGTTACATGGAATATATAATCCCATTTGCTTAATCATCATCATCTTTGGTCAGTTAGGCTCTACGGGCTACCTTGTCCATAGCACTTTGCATTCGCCTATCTGGTCTGGTGTGTGCGTGTGTGTATACACACTGAGGACTAAAGACTTAACACATACATACAAGGTTAAGAGGCGGAGCAACATGAGTATAAAACTCTCTCTTCATAACACTCAAATAGTAATCACACACACACACACACACACACACACACACACACACACACAAGGATGAGAAGTTTGTCGATTAAACATTTTATTACAAAAACTGGCTTCCTCATATCTAGCTTTATCTCTGGCCGATCTATCTCCGTGGTTGTTGAATGATCAGCTCTTCCCCTTTCTCCGACCACAATGGTGTCCCTCAACGTTCTGTCCAGTGTCCTACACTTTTCTCCTTTTTAGCAACGATTTCTCCCACAAATAACCAAATGCTCTCATACGCTGACGACTCAATACTGCATTTCTCTACATCCTTCAGTTCTGCTCCTTGGTCTCTCACTCGATCAGCATCTCGTCTTGACACAGCCTCCTCAGTAAACTCAGACTTGGACAGGATATCTCAGTGGAGTACACAAAGTCTTGTTAAATTTAATGCCTTCAAGACACAGTTTCTACCCATTTCTCTATCGAAGAATCCTAACGATTTTCCTCTTATCTTTGATTGTTCTGTAATTCCACCTCTTGACTCAATGACCATACTTGGTGATACTATAATACCAACCTTTTCATGGAAACCCCATTACAGAAATAGCTAAATCTGCCCCTTAGAAACTGGAAGTCCTGTTTAAGTGTAGAATTTTTTTTTCTTCCGAAAGCTTACTTCGTTTATATAAGGGATTGATTCGTCCTTGTATGGAATATTGCTCTCACATCTGGAATGGTCCTAGCTCTGCATCCTTACTTGACAGAGTTGAGTCGAAAGCAGTCGGACTCATGAATTGTCCAGGCTAACTTTAAAGTATAACCCGCTTGCACTAGCTGGCTGCTTGTGCTCCCACACCACTAACCAGATACCGCAATACCCGGCAAGCCGCTGCCTCACATGATTACTATGTTGTCGCTGGCAACTCGAAGGTGGGTCGTTTTGATAACTGTTTCTTTCCATACATCTTGAAGCTTTGGAACTCTCTACCCTCTCATGTCCTTCCTAATATCTATGAGCTTGTTACGTTAAAAGACAGGTTTTTCACTTCCTTCAAAACTCTTAGATACCTTCCTTTGTCTCTTCCTTTCCTTTCATAATTCTCTCTATATATCAGTTAATGCCCGACCTTGATGTGGGCTTTTGTCCGTGACTGGAGCCTCCAATGTACAATAAAAGAAAAAGAAATTTCCTAGGACAATAAATGCATCATATTCAACGTAACAAGTTTTGGGCAGATTTGCAATTCAACTACCCTGTTACTGACGTTGTAATTTATATACTTAGGATATGTGTTGACTGACTGATTTACTTAGCTTTAATTATATCGCATGTAACAGACGTGGTCCTACAAATGATTGCATATGAAGTATCTTTTCTAGGTACTTAAGCTGCCACTAAGAGATTTATAGATTTCTCTTTACCATAAGGAGAATATATGAAACAATTTTACAATTATAGATCACTTTCATAATTCAGTGCTTGGGGAAAAGTCTAGATTATAGCTACGTTTAATCTGAGAAGAGATAAGCATTATAGTATAAAGCTCTTTATATCCTGCGTAAGAGAATTACGATGCATTGTTATATTCTACTTTAGCGCACCAATATATAATGCCTGTTTCAGTTTATACACCGTACCTAGATAGGAAATTGCTCTCTCATCGATAAACAGCGGAGATTAAAGTCGTACATAGTGAATGAAATCCATACTTTGCTGTATATGGAGAGCAGAGAATTGATTTTGATTGTATCATTTTCATGGAGCTAATACAGCTTCTGACTTGCACTACAGTTAAAAGCAAGGAAAAGGTGAATTCCTCTGGAGCTAGTTCCCCCACGAGGCTGTACCTCCTTTCGTCAAATGACGATGAAGCAGCCTCGCCTGTGGTGACTCTTGACTCGCAACGTAAACATAGTCAGGCTGAGTCCGGTAGCACCTGCACAACAAGTATGAAAATCTTTAGATATCAGTTGCATAACATAGGATTATTTTCTTTTCATTCAAACATAAAAAATCGACTGTGGTATGACATAGGAAAACAAAGACATCAAAAATCAACAAATAATTTTTTTAATGCACTCCAAGTATTTACGTAATTCATTTGGAGGACTAGTGGTGTTGTCAGACTCCATTTGCTTGAGGTTATACCTCGAGTGAAGTATCACCTTTGAAGGGACTGCATTGTTGTTATTTGACGAAAGTCCATTCTCGTCAAAGAACTTTTTGCTCCAAAAGGATTATCCTATCCCTGCTGCTCAATGTAGCGCAGTCTTTAAATTGTAGGAGCCATTTGATAAGGGGTCCTGGGGCTATATACTGATAAAAAGGAGAACTAGTTTTTACAAAGCATTTCATTCTTGTTTCAGTAAGCGCCACAGCCCTACAGCGTTTAATGTTATTTGTTGGCTACTCCATATCTTAATTCTCTTTATTACATCACTGCTCAGACTTTTATGAAATAAACAAAAGAGGTAAATCTTTCCTTAAGTGACTGTAATAGTGAATATAGATCTTGAGCCAACATATGCGATATAAAAACACACTAAAACACCATACAGTCACACATCCCAGTAAGGTCACACATTCATATAAGGTCTTGAGACAATGGTATTATTACATATGTTTCTCTAGGAGCGCAGGGAGAGTTACGTGTAAACTAATATTGCTCAACGAAGTTTGGGTGATGACAGTGAGGCTGGGTACAGAGTGACTCTTCAAGCGTTTCATTAATAAAGAAAGTTACATATCTCATGTCCTTGTCGTTGAACAGTTTGAGAAACTTTATGATTTTACTTTGATGTTATTTTCCGCTTGTATGTCGCAAGGTCTCAGCAGAGTGCAATCGTTTGCAATGAATGCTTACCTGCATTAATTATCATGTTTACCCGTGCCCGTTTGGATGGGGATTACGCATGACAGTATCGAAGATACGTGTGTAAAGGAAAACGTTTGATCAGCTTTCTATATTTCAATTAAGGTCCGGCCTTGATGTGGAATTTTGTCGGTGACTGGAGCCACCAACGCAAAAAACAAATTAACCTTTCAGTGGTGTCTGGTGTTGCTGAGCTCTTCACCTAGTGTGGTACGTGTCCTCACCTGAATGAAAGTGTGTGAGGGGCACAACCTGAGTGAAAGTGTGTGAGGGGCACAACCTGAGTACGTTGCAATGTTTCTGTTGATTACCGCAGGAGTTGTGGGAGGACGATGACTGATGACTACAGGAGGACGTCTTTCTATAAGTTCGTGTTGCATGTGCAGAGTGAGTCAACTCTGAGTCTTAACTGCTCTATGCTACTTTATGGAAGGGATGCTGATCGTAGCCTATTGAGAGATATGATATTACAGAAGTATACAAAGGAATTCAAACAGTAACAGACCACTGGGTCCGTTCGAGGCTGTTTGTGATAATGGAAGACATCAGAAACAACCTCGAAAGGACACAGTACACACTCATGGAGGATGAGCCGAGGTGATAGCGTTACCGATGTCGATTGAGGGAAAAGGTGCAGAGAGACAGTTACTGTTGACTGCATTATGGCTTCACTTAGGAAAACGCCAACTAAAACGACCATCTAGAGAATATGCAGTGGAAAGACATAGAAACTATTATATGTTGAATGTGGGGAAAAAATGTGTTACTTATATTAAGTGATTCCTCTCCTATAAGTACAAAGATCGGTCACACTCTCTTCATTAAAGACTTGCTAAACCACTTGGCGGCTGCACTTCCTTCTTACAGCTCACCGCCCAAGACACTTATCCTCTTACACCCAAGATCAATTTCCTGTACTGATGCCATTTTTACGTTATAGAAAGATTTCTTCACTTCGACGGATATCTGGGCTAAGATATTTTCGCATGATTAGAATTTCTTGTGGTCTTTTTAAATACCATACAAAATATTTTCGTCAGAACTTTGTTTTCCTTAAGCTAAGGTACGTTTTCAGTATGTTATTCTCTGGTCTCATTAAATGATAGGAAAAAGTTAGAAGACAATCCATTATTGATTCTGTAATGAGTGTTAAAGTTCTGTTGGCTCCCCACACTACCTTTTCTTTTAAATCTTTTGATAAGTTTTATGTACAGCGAATAAACAGAGTATTTGATTTACTTAAAAGAAATTGATAGAGTAACAAAGTTGAAAGTGCCTAGATTCTTCAACACTTGTGATGTATGTGTGTGTGTGTGTGTGTGTGTGTGTGTGTGTGTCTGTCTGTCTGTCTGTCTGTCTGTGTCTGTGTCTGTGTGTGTCTGTGCCTGTGTTATTACTTGTGTATAATGTGCACGTAGACAAACAGAGTTTAACGCTCTTGAGGCCCCCATCTCTTGATCTCGCATTCTTATTTTTAAAGCTTCCTTACTGTGTTCAGTCAAAGACCCATTGTTCCTTTATTTAGCCTCTTTTTTTTTTTCGTTTTCCATCAGCCTTTCCTTATAGTAGCGTTTTTTCACATCTTCACAGACGTATTTTCTTCCAGTTTCCTGTTGAGCAATTTATTCCATTTCCAAGGCCACATCTAACGAATAATTGTCATCTCATGCCGCTGGATGCTATATTCACTCAATGTCCTTCTCTCCTCCAGTGAGGGTAGATAAACAAAACCTCATTGCTGCCCATATATCATCCAGAACAATTCATTTCCAATACACACACATACACTCTCACACACACACACACACACACACACACACACACACACACGCACACACACACACACACACACACACACACACACAGACAGACAGACAGACAGACAGACAGACACACACACACACACAC
>JAYMFT010310776.1:0-23574 GCA_038088735.1 Panulirus argus | reverse complement strand
GAGAGAGAGAGAGAGAGAGAGAGAGAGAGAGAGAGAGAGAGAGAGAGAGGAGAGAGAAGGAGAACGGGGAAGGGAGAGAGAGAGGGAAGGGGCGTTAGTGGAATGGAAAAGAGGCAATTTTTTGTCAGCGTGTCAGGTGGCGGGAGCGGCCTTACATCATACAGCCCCCCACCCCCCAACCAGCCACCCCCACCCCCACCTCAAAGCCTCCAACGCCCCCTCTAACATGACCTCCCAATTCTGTACTAACGTAACTGTGTATTTTTCTGCCGAAATGGCTGCCTTAATTTGATAAACCCATATTCATTGATTTACTGATCTATTTCCACCCAGATCATCCAGCCACCTACCCACTACCCACACCCATGAGACCCCACCCCACGCCCCACACCCCCACCTGCCCGCCCACACCACCCAAGATCGTCACCCCACACATCAAGCAACACAGAGACCAGCGCAGGACACGTGTTGAGGCAGGACGGTGTGGGACGACCAGGTCTCAGGCGGGTGGGATGGGATGGGGGTTCAGCTGAACCCCCAACATACGTACAACCTAACCCCCCTCCCTCCCCAACATAAGTCACGTGGCGATAATCTTAACATTAAGATACAAGCGGATGGTAATCACATGCCACATCTTAGAATCATATATTACTTATGAACAATTAGTGATCAAATTACTCCTAACCGACAGAGTTGGATGAACTGCAGCTCAGATATGAAGAGGTATTTTCCCTGAGTAAGGTCATCAGGAAGGAGACTCGTTATCATGTTAAGAGAGTTTCTCACGCCTCATTAAAGTGAGAGATATCTACGTTGGAGCAATGGATTCAGCCAACAGAAATAAGTCCCCCCCCCCATGCTTCCCCGAGGCCTTATAAAAACAGTGACAATAACAGATAAAAACATATTTGTGAAAGAGAAGGAGGTCCAATCTGGGATGTGGGCCATGTATGGTTCACTGGTGTGTGTGTGTGTGTGTTTGTGTGCTGTAGTACGCGTTACACACGTAGACATAAACAATAAATCGGGATTCTCCCGAGGTGTTGCCAGCGTCGGATGAACTGTTCTATACTCAGAGGAGCAGCACGACGCTCTGGCTACACTCAGAGCCGCGTGCTTGAGTGCCTCTGTATGTGCAGCAGCACTGAGGGTGGCCCAGGCACCAGTCTTGTCATCACGGGTGTTCATCCTAACCTCACAGAAAAATACTCAAACTCCTAAAATTTCCACCGAGTGACAACAAAGTGGTTTTCATTGACAACAGGTCGGCTCACGTGTCATGGGTGGTGGTGTGGTGAGTGCCAGGACTGGGGGTCCTGGGCCTCCCCACCCCTCCTGAGAAACTACGTCCCCCCCCCCCCGGGCAGACGCCAGATAAATATCTCTAAAATCTTGACCACCTGGCGGCCAGCTGGTTTCCATGGCAACAGCAGGTGTCCATGGCAACAAGAGAATGCATAAGAGTCATATTAATGCAAAAAACTGGAAACATTTGGCCGAGTCTATGTGCATGTTGAGGTGTGTATGAGCTTGACGATGTGACACCACTGTGACATCACTTTGGCACCACTGTGGCATTAGTGTGACACCAATGTGGCACCACTGTGGTACCACTAGCACCATGCGAGAACTCTCCATCACACGTGAGAGGCCGAACAGCCTATGGAGACCTGGCAGGGGCGCGGCCTTCCTTCCCAGGCAAGGACACAACACCGGCTCGTAGCAGCGACACAGCCGGGGTCCCTAGCAGGTGTCCAGTCTGGCAGGCACCTCTCTATCCTCGCCACAGTGGGCAGACCAGACCAGGAGACTCAGATTATGACGTCCTCGTGGACGGCCGTCTCTCGTCAGGCGTTGGTCCTGTCTTCCGCTGGTGACCAGCAACACAAGTCTGGCCTCCCTCCAGCATTGGCATTGTTCGAGAGAGCAATGCAATGTTCCACTAGTATCACAGAAGGGTGCAACACAGTGTTGCAATGGTGCTGTACAAGAGAGCAACACAGTGCTCCACAACATAAGTGTGTGGTGTTCTGGGGTGTGGCTGGGGTGGTGGTGGCCACGTCAAGAGGGCAGCGCCACAGCCCCGACGTCCGCTGGAAAAGGAAGACATCGTCTCTGCCACAGTGAGGGCGTGGAGGGCGGGCACTCGCGTCTGAGAGCGCCATTCCTGGAAACATTTCACCGTGAGCAGTGTATCAAGACGTCTCCACCTCCACACCACCACAACTGTTCAGTATTCAGCGGGCGTGTGGCGGCCGCAGCCGCCCAACCACTTCTGTGTCAACATCCCTCAAAAGGAATTTCCTGCTCCCTTTTCCGAAGGATGTGATAAATGTAGAGTCATTTACGCGTCTGGTTCTACGCGCTGGAGCGATGGATACTTGACACCTTCACCATTGGGCTACACTGACTGTCGGCGCGTGACTTACGTCAGCAGGGGTCGGGAGGTGCCGGCCAGGAGAGGACTGGCCCCATGGGCACAGACCGTCTGCTTAGGTGTCGGGAAGACTTTAAATTTGGAAAATATTAAGATGCAAATCTCTAGATTCCAGCTGTGTTCTGGCGTGTGGCATACATCACTCCATGTCACCAGTGATGACTCGTACAACAAGGAACACAGGAGACTCTTCTGATGACCTGTTTCGGAAATCGTCCGGTGCCATCAGTGAGAAGCAGCGGGAAGTGTTGACCAACTGTGTGTTGCTGGTCCATGACAACACTCCGCTCCACAAGGTCTGTATTGCACCAGAGGTGTTCGCACCTGTGTTTTCCAGCAACTTAAACGTCCCTTTTCAAGCCCAGACCTGGACCCCTGTGACATTCCAGGCCAGACCTGAACACAAGTGGTTGTGGTCTACTACCAGACCTGAAGTCCACCCCCCCCCCCGGTATGGTCGTCTTCCTGACACCCTCTGCAAACCTTACCCCTTGCCCAGGTCCTGAGGTCAAGAGCACTCCACTACATAGATACAGAGTGTGCATCTAAAAGCGGACGATCGAAACAAGTGGAGGACATGAGGCCTATGGTCCATTCACTGTCACCTCAGGACATCCTCCTCCAGGTGGTCGCCCAGCACGACCGACCGATCATCTTCGGTTGCCAGGGGCGCTGCACAGCTCCTGCAAGAGGACCACATGTCTGACACAGCCGCAGGAACATTAGTCGCTAAAAAGGCTGACGGTAGAGTAGGTTAAACAGCCAATCTCCGACAGGTACTGACCATATAGTTCCATCGTGCTCAAGAGGTTAAAACCAAACCAATTTGCTCGTAATTTCAATATGCTTGTTGGCTGTAAATTGCCACGGTAGTTGGTGTGCTGTCATGGCTGACGCTGCGGGCGAGTCGGTGCTTTGTATTCCTGTGCTCTGCGAGGAGACATCAGTACCCAGAGCTGGAGTGGTCAGCAGGTCTTGTGGTGAGGGCCTGCTGGTCGCTGGGTCATTACTGTACCTCTGGAATGAGGACAACGAGCTGGTCAGCGTCGGGGAGGGCACCACCCCCCTGCACCGACCCAGTCAAAGACACGTCGCCATAATCTGGTCAGGTGACTTACCCCCGGCGTTGGGGGGGGGGGATGGCCCTCAGCCAGGCGGTGCTCCCACCTGCACCCGGGGCTCCAGTCTCAAGCCATCTGCGTCCTCACGCTAGTGATCGCTTCTCTTTCGCTTCCCGCGTTCCTCCCGTCCGTTATACTTACTGTTTATCAATCTATTACCCTAACGGTATATCGCTTTGTGGATCGAACAGTCTCTCTCTCTGCCGGGGCGGGGGGACTTTAAGGCAATCCCAGCCATTAATCAGTCAGACATCCATCAGTAAAGGGATCCACACAGGAGTCCTTGGCTCACGTGGCACTGTGTCAGGGCTGGTGCCACACTGACAGTGCCAGGGCTGGTGCCACACTATAACCTCGCCATGACAAAAGGATTAGGATATGAATAATTGATGAGGGTCTTGAAAGATAGTTTCCCCCGCAAGACGTCGTCAACCATCATCCATCCCCGTCAATCCCGCCCGAACAATGGCCGCGTCAGTATACTATCTGTCTCTCCAGGGTACGGTCGTCTGACTGTCTCATCTGTCATCATTACCCGTCTACCGCCGCCAGTCCCCGCACCCGTCTCCTGCCTTCCGTCCCTTCTATCTACTGCTATCTCCCCGTCCTGCCCCCTGCCTTCCCCTCCTGTCTATCGTCCTCCCTCCCCTATCTGTCGTCCTCCCCTACCGTCTACTGTAATCCCTACCGCCCCGTCTACTGCCCTTCCTTACTGTCTCCCCTTCTGTCTGATGACGCAATCAATGAACAGTTCTTCGAGAGATACCAAAACAGAACAACCAGAGAACACAACACGACAAGACACGACTACATGAAATTAAGTCAGAAATTTGCTGGAAAAGATGAAAAGGATGTGTTATTACAATAGGAGGTTTGTGGCTGTGTGGAATAAAGTGAGTGACGAAATCCTGAATATGGACAGCGCACAGAAGGTTAAGCAGGTGTACGGTACAGCGAAATGTTCAGGCGATGGGGCCACACGAGTGTACACCTCCCTGTACACACACACACACGTGAGTGGAAAGCTGCTTGATTCATGTAAGAAATAATTATATCGAGAGATGAGGATTAACAAGTGTAATCCCCCTCCCCCCTCCACCTTATCCGTTTA
Organism: Panulirus argus; assembly: GCA_038088735.1. Lineage (NCBI taxonomy): Eukaryota > Metazoa > Arthropoda > Malacostraca > Decapoda > Palinuridae > Panulirus > Panulirus argus. Next base: position 18,902 of record JAYMFT010310776.1, on the reverse strand, counting down.
CAGAACCTGGTGATAATAACACGATCCCCTCCTCCCTCCCCCTCCCCCCTCTCACAGCGGGATGTAGCCAGTACCCCCACTGGGTCGTGGTGGCGTGGGGGTGTCACACGACCTGATCCCTCGGTGACCCCTTCCTGTGCGACAACTCTCGCCGGGACATCAACAAACAGGACACGTCTGGACCACTCTGGCCTGCTTATTGCCAGTCAACCAGCAGCAGCGGCAGCGGAAGGGGTGGGGCCTTCGCTCGCCCCTGTCACGTTTCGTCTTTATATCTCTGCCCAGGTGTTGCCTTCCCTCTCACGTGACCCTCTGTGGTCAGGTCAGGGGTCGTCCCGTTAGAGGTTTAACCAGTTGTTTTCCTTGCCTTTCTCTCTCTCTCTCTCTCTCATCTGTCTATCTATCTATCTCTCTCTCCCTGGGTTTGTCATCAAGAAAGGAAGGCAGGTGAACGAAAGTGAATGATAAAAAGACGAAGAATAATCAGCAGACAGAAGGATTAGAGGAGGAAGAAATAAATATAATAATAAAGACACGTTGCGTGTGAGAGTAAAAAGCAACAATGAAACTTGAAAGGGAGAGAGGGAGAGAGAGAGACGCACATCATTAGAGTCCAGGAATTAAGAATGGTATGTATGACATCTCCACGGCGTGTCTGCAGACACTGGGGACACGTGAGGAGATTTGCACCTTGACAACGATGGTGACACCTGGGGATGGGGGGATCATGGAGGAGGGGAGGCAGTGGGGAGGGGTGGATGCAGCAGGAGGGGTGGTACGGTCGGGGGGGGAGAGGATATACGGGACCGACGCAACAACAAGAGAAATCCAACATCAGGCAAGTGTCCAACACGCAGCTCAGTTTCTTTCATCAAAACATTCTTCTAAATTTCTAAAGACAGTTTGAAAACTTTTGATCCAATGTCGTTTTGAAATCATTTCTGAATAAGCCTGGCAGAGTTGGGCCCACGCTAGAATCGCACTGGCTGAGCAGCGTCATAGTGATCTTGGCGGTGGCTCGGGTCATGACGGCCAAATGTGGCAGCGGACACATGGCAGAAGACAAGCGAGGACTCTGCTGACCTGAGGTCACGGCAGGTCATCCTCCAGCACTGGGGAGAGGGGGGAGGGCAGAGGTGGAGAGCTCCCTCACCCCCCGGCTCCTGGCCCACTTGTTCATTATTCATTCTTAGCGTCAATTAAAAGGAACCTTCTAAATATGGAGGACGGGCGGCCGGCCCCTCGTTAAGGACGTGGCTTGCATTGCGATCTGGTCCGGTCCGATGTGGCGACGGGAGCAGAGGTGACGAGCTGACAGACTCCCTCAGTGTCAGGAGCGACCGTGGCTGCTGGTGACAGTACTACAATCCCCCCACCTGCTCCTTCCCTGTCACACTGACTGTCAAGGGAGAGAAGACCGTCACGGGTGGTGTCACGCGGGACCAGAACCGGAGCACAGGTCTTCCCGCAACACAAGACTGACAACACATGAATCATATTCATCTACAACCCTAGGACGAGCTGGTCCCCAGGCTGTATGCGTCTACAACCCCACAACCAGCAAGACTTCAGCCAAGAACACGGACGGCGACGGCGGACGGACTGGCTGGCGTCAGATATTGTTAATGACCAGCCGAACCCGGAGGGTCCCCAAGGCAGGCGGTCAGGAGGGGCGGGAGACACAGGGCAAGCAGATCCCCTGCCGCGGTTGGCACGCGCTCCAGAAGGATTCCTGTTGAAAGGAACCTCTCCATCCTACTGAAGGATGGTCTCCACCTTAACACTCACATAACACGACACCATCGCCAGGGAAATACGGGACTGTGTGCTGAAAACGTCACTGGACCTCACTGCGCGCCAGCTGGAGGCCAGCAGTGAAATGAACAGTGCCGGACGCCCGGTGCCGCAGGCTGGACACCTCCCTCCCCACAAGACCTCACGCTGATCGTGAAGCGATTCCCCTCCCTCACCCAAAGCATACTGCAGTCATCCACCGTGTCGCATTCTTGCATTCCAAGTGAACCTGATCAGTTTGCCTGTGGAGAGAGTTGCCCGACCGTCAGGAGGAAGTGCTGCCCTGCCAGACTTTAGTGGGGCTCACTGGTAAGGTCGACCTGGGAAGCTGCAGCAGGTGACTGATGGATTGATCTTTGTACTTGAGAACAGCAGACGGTGCGGGTGCGCCCTACTCAGGGGCAGGAGTAGCCAGAGGACAGTCATCCTGGGCTTCGGTAACTCACAACTGAGGGACACTGGCAGCCACTCATTCAAAACGAGTTACCGTCTCTCGTGGCCCCCCCCCCACATACACAAACTCTCATCCTTCGTACATTACCCAACATACATTATTGTTTACCACATGGCACCTGGCATGACCCGTGCCACATGACACCTGGCATCATCTGCTCCTTCTCCTGGATCATTAGCGGTAGATGTCGTGGGTGACGTCATCAGGGCAGGAGAGGTTACCTGCAGCAGGATCGGCTGTCGTCGCCCCTCACTGACAGCAGCACACTGTGTACGTGCACCAAGCTGTACACATGTGGGCTGTGTGGTGATCGCACAGAGACTGCGTATCATCGCCCATAAGGCATCGTAAATTATGGTACACATTCATGGTGAAGTATCCTCGTGCGAGATTATACAGCAAACCTTCGGTCGTGTTGGGTCGCATACCAGACAATACTGTATACGTCTGTGTTCTCGTCGAGGCTGTACACACCCGGTGTGATGCGTGCGTCTCGTACAGATGTTTGCGACGCGCGCACGTAAAGGGGCTCTGGGGGAGGGACGGTCGCAACTCTGACATGAACACTGCGTCGCCAGCCGTCATTCTGTCTGTAGGAAGTGATTTAAATCATAGACGGTAGACGGTAGATGGACGGGAAGGAACGGGGGGAGGAGCACACATACGGACAGACGGACGGGGCCCAGTGAGTATACAACTCTCTTCCCGTACGGTACAAACAGGTCATTACGCTCACCCTGTTCTAGGCTGGGACGCGTGATTCTCCACTTTTAGTCTACCATTAGTGAGGTCACGTGCCGGCCATTATTGTAGGTTAGAGTCAAGCCCCTGCAGCCTCACTGGGGAGGGGGGATGGGGCTCCTTGCACTCTATATACTGATTATGAAGTAATCTGTTCCTCACGCAGGGCCCCGCCCCGTGACCTGTCCACACCGCCGGTCACCTGACCTCTGACCTTCTCGTACATGCCGATATAAAAAAATATTGACCCACTCGAACAGCTTCCATGACCAGCGTCCTTCGCCCTAGCCCACCAACCCCTGGGACCATGACAGTGCTACACCAGGCAGGTAGCACAACACAGGGTGCCCCCATCCCCTCCCCCTCCGCCACCCCTGCCTCACAAGAGACTGTAAACACAACACATCAGCGGGAGTGTTTGTTTTGATGAATGCCAGTGCTGTAGAGACGGTGTTGGTGGTGCCACTGTTGTTGGTGGTGCCACTGTTGGTGGATACCTTTGGAGTAAATTGTTTAGTTTTGGTTCTCGTGATAATTGGTTCTGGCGGGAGCGTGGGCATAGATCGTGTAGTTATTTCCTGCCAGAGAATTCGTTGGTTGGCTGACCTGGAGGAGAGTTCATTAATATTCATACTGACTTTATTCAGAGTAAAGAATTGTCCATTTTACTGACAATATCAACTGGTTTCCTTTGGATATTTTGAAATACATTTCCCACAGGACCTGGGGCTGGTGACTGGCGTTATGATCCAGTGAGTCACTTTGTGTTGCTTCGGACAACACTGAGTTGCCGAGTCTCGATGTTCCTCGCAAGGTTCTGGACAAGCGACACACACTCTTGGCACTTTCGGGATACCGTCAGTCCGTCCGTCATTCCTCTGTCTCACTGCTGAGTCCGGGACGCCCCGTCCACCTGAGACAGGGTGGGAGAGAGAGAGAGAGAGAAACGTGACGTCTTAAGGTCATGCATCAAGAGCTGGGAAGTGATCACCGATGTGACTGGTAATGACTAAGTTACTGTATGACAGGATCAAAGAGTGAGTGGAACAGTTGACAGTCCTCATAGTGACTTGGTACGTCGGTCTGATGAGGAGGATATGTGGGTCTGGATGTGCATAGTGGATTTACCAATTCAAGTCATGTTCATGACAAGTTTTGTGGCGAGTTGTAGTGGCAGTAGTTGTAGCAATAGCAAGGGTTGTGGTGGCCAAGTTGTAGCAATAGTAATGGTTGTAGTGGCAGCAGGTGTAGCAATAGCAAGGGATGTAGTGGCTGTAGTTGTAGTAATACATTAAGTTGAAGCTGGAATTAATATTGTTGTTGTTCTTATTATTGTTGTAACATTGGTTGTAGTTATTGTAACGGTTGATGTATAGCAAAAGTAGGGGGGGAGCGGTTGTTACAGTATTACAAGTGATGAAAGCAATGCCGAAGGAAAGATTAACAAGAATAAGTACATTTATAACAATCATCAGCAGTGGTTGTAACAACAGTACTACCAGCAGTAGTGGTCACCCTGTAGTAGCAGTGGTGGTGAGGGGGGGGGGGCAGGAGGGCACCATACTCGTCCCCTCCTGAGGCAGCACCTGACATGCTGGCCCGAAGGGGGTGGGGCGTTCCTCCCCCCATGGCCGTGCCCGGCACCTGAGTAGGCGTCACATCTCCTCCGGGACTTTTATCCGCCACGGCAAAACGACCTAAATTACGAGTAGGTAAAAGTTAAACCAACACTGAGCGAAGTGTTACGGGGCCCTCCCCACACACACACACACACACATGCGTCCCCCACACGGGCTTGTGGGGTACGCCTCACACTTATGGGCTACCCGAGGCGCCCCATCCAGCGTCATATTGTCCTTCATCACCATCCACCTACGGGTAATCTGTGTCTGTGAGGGACACGTCCCCCTACCGGCACGGACGAAGCATTATTGGAGTGGTTGTAAAGTGTGGGTCAGGGTGAGAGGAGTGGGTTCGGGCTGCCAAGTGACTCGCACACCTCGACCATCATTTGTCCTCTCCCTCACACAACTTCATAACATATCACATTTATCTCTCGCTTCACCTGACTGGGGAAGATAACATCAATATACATGTTGCATATGCCAAATGAAGAGATTATCGATATAAAACTATGAATAACTTGCTTAGTAATAGTGACTGGCATGAATTGCGGGCTGAGGAAAGTGGGGCAGCCGCCCATGTTGACTTGAGAGGCAGACGCACCTAAATTGGAAGTCTTACGTTTTCTCTGACTCCAAGACTTTATCAAAGAAAATTATAATTCTGGAGTAACTATAATGATTACAATAATCTCGCAATCTTTTTCGGTTAAAGTTACAGGAAACACTATGGTGATGGGTTTTACTGAATGATAACGTTGATACAATATCTCTCAAAAGGTATACGTTGAACTTCATTTTCATATCAACAACAGTATTATTTATACGTTAAACTTTATGCAAAATAATTATGTTAATTACTGAATTCTAATTCAACAAAACAATTAAAACAACATCTACATATTATTCTACTGATAAAACAACAAAGGCGTGGACTGTGTAGGTGGACAGTTGAAGACACCGTTAGAAGTATTAATGTTATCCATCCAGAATGCATTGCTACAGACTTACCAATAAGTGGCTGGGAAACACTAAGGTTTGCCTGCTGGTGTGAAGATGGAAACGAGTTCCTCATCATACAAGCTTCTGCTGCATTCTAAACTTAACCTTCCTAATTACTATAGGTGTTCATGGCACCTCCGTTTCCTCTACTCTGGAAAACTCATTTCCGAGCTTGACTTTTCTGATCCTATACATAACAAAGCCACTTGCCTCTGTACCCACCTCCTCTGGCTCAGCTAACAGGACAGCAGCATCTGCATGCAGCACCTTCCACTGTGTTCCAGGGCTGGAAACACTGAACACCAGGTGACGCCTCACAACCATGAATCCCTCATACATTTCCAAACACTTCCTCCTACACTTACTCATATTCCGGTAAAGGAGTTGTATACAGCCTGACCCCCGGTCTGGCACACGCAACAATATGAGGAAACTTTCGTACTTCCTTTCGAGTTCAGTTGTCATCCGTCATCTTCCAACCAAGAAAACCTATAACATTATCCTAATGCTTTCCTGCAGGCCTTCTTCTGCCATCTTGCTATCCCGAGTCCTCACTGATCCTCATCTGCCTCAGTAATCTTGAGAGATTATCGTACATCTTGTTGACACGCGTCCTTCTTCATTTTCATTCACTTACCTTTATACATAAGTGCAATCACAGCCCCTGTCCAGTCATCAGGCACAAGGCCACTCCTGCCACACACTTTCCAAATACATTCAGCTAAGTGTTCACCTCCACACTTCACCTTTCATATAGTCTCCTCAGCAATACCTCAGCTTCTCCACTTTCATTTGTATAACTGCCCTTCTTACCTACCTTTGTTTAGTCACGTCAGTTCCTCCATATCTGTAGTGCACTAGCCCTACATTTATCGTCAGGGCCCAATGTTCACATCATCTCCCATATCATCAAATTCCATTCGTTCTTTGAAAAGTTATCATCTCTGTCCTGTAATGACTTCACCCAAACACTGTTAATAAATACGTCACTGTTTATTCACAGCTTGTCTTTATGTTTGCTTCCCTCCCTCTATCAGACTTGTCAGTTCTTTGAATCTCTTCATTCATCCTTCACCCGAAACCATGTGTCCTCTCACGTCATTTATATTTCAGACATCTTACTATTCACTAACTGCCCTCCATACATCACTGCTGCAGATGATGATAAGACTTTCAAAATCTGTTTTGTTTCTTCATCAAACACACTCCCGTACACCTTCATTCCATCTTCCTGTTTCTCTCCTTCCCGACGTCTCCTCCCGTGCGGCCGTGTGCGTGTCCCAGTGTCTCACCAACACCCCAGCCAGCCCCACGACCTTTCATTCAAACTCCACCAAGAACGTCCGCCGCCGTCTGCGACCAGGCCTCACCAACCGCCATCACCTTAGGCTGTCCAGCCAGACCAGCACAAGATGTGGCAGGTTTGTTCAAGTTGGGCGAGCTTAAGTCGGGTAGAATAAGGCAAAGTTAAGTTTTAGTTAAGCATGAATTGTTGAAGCTAAGTCAAGAAACGAGTAGCAAGATATGATATGGTTCGTGATCAGAGTCCGGATCAGCGGGAAAATGTCACAGTTTTCAGTGCCAACTGAACCCCGCGCCGAGCTGAGAGACTCCTTATCCTTGGCTCTCTGCCTGCCTTTCTCCACGACAACTTACTATGAGATTGGATCAAAAGCAATGACTAGCGCGTAGCGCTCACCGCAGGCGGATCTAGGGGTTACGAAGAACTCATCGAACAAGTTAGGTGTTATGTGAAAGAAGGAGAGATCCTGTTTATGGAGAGCCAGCCAGCCAGCAGCGTGTGGGTCAGGAGGAAGCAAGAAGCAGTCACCTGGGCCACAGGGCCGCTGGGGAGCTAGGCCACAGGGGAGCTGGACCACAGGGCCGCAGGGGCGCGGGTGAAGCGTTGGAATGGGGAGAGAGGGCCGCAGGCAGGGGGAGGGGAAGATGTTCACCATGACCTTCACGGCTCATGACTGTTTACTGAAGAACGACACGATGAGTTCTGAATGAACTGTAACGCTGGTGGTCTCGCGTCACACTTGTTACGAGTCAGTTAGCAGGTTTGCGTCACGCCGTGCGGACCCAACACACCTCATGCGGAGAGAGAGATAAGGTGTCATGAGGCCAGACCCCCACATCCACATCCTTTTTATATATATGGGAGAAGAGAGGCCATATCCGCTCACTCTCAAGCTGTCATATGAAATGCACCGAAACCACAGCTCCCAATCCACACCCAGGCCCCACAGACCTTTCCATGGTTTACCCATACCTCTTTATATGTCCTTGATCAGCCCAGTGATAGCACGTCGCCCACTGTCTACCACATCGCCCCAGTTCGTGTGCTCGCTCAGGTTCCTCTCAGTCAAAGCCCATCCAACTCCCTCCTTCCGCCTCCTCTCTGATGCTCCCTCCACCCCTGACACATGTACCCCGTAACAAACCCCTGAACCAGACTTTACCCCCTTCTCGTCAACAGACTGCCTCTCACGGTGTTATCACAAGCAGGCGGAGTCCGGTAGCACAAGGATGGTTTTCATCTTCCCCTCGAACACATCGGGCACCGACACTCCCCCCCAAACACTGACCACCTGACGTAGTTCATTATACGGATACCGGGACCCGTGAGGTACCACTACTCATACACCGGGATCACCCCGGTACGGTGAGTCCATGTGTATGATACGGACGTGTCCCCCCCCCATCCACATCCCGGGCCCCACCACGACCTAGCCCCCCCCCCCCAACCCCACCACCGCCACCAGCGGCCGGGCCCCCAGCCGCTGAGGTTCCTTCCTGTATCAACTAAAAACTGGTCAAGGAAACAGGGAAGTGAACCCGTGGGGCCCCGCCTCCCGCCCCGTTACCTGACGTCACCAGCGCTCCAGTATCGCGGCACCCGGTACTCTGGCGGTACCCGGTACTATCCCTGCACCCGGCAGTACTCAGATACCTGGTAGTACCGGGGCATCCCTGCTGGCACCAGCCATAGTATCGTTGACATAAAAGAATCATTTGTCAAAGTTTCAATTCACAATTTTCCTGCAGAAGCCTCGGCAACCTCTCTCTCTCTCTCTCTCTCTCTCTCTCTCTCTATATATATATATATATATATATATATATATATTACAACTTATACATCGTTTTCTATGTGATCATGAAATATACACAGACGCGGATCCATGAGAACTGCAGTAATCCGTCAAGCAGGAAATGATCATGATGCAAATACTAAAAAGAAATCGGACAGGCGGGCCGGTGGGCAGGGGTGGAGAGAGTGGGCTAGGGGTACGGTCCTGGAGGGGTAGGAGGAAGGGGTACAACGTCTACTTCCTGGTCATGCAGCGTCTGGAGTTTTTTCTTGTATGATGGCCAGTACCTCCCCCCACCACCACTGCTGAACCATGTCGCTATACAGGTTCCTCTGTATAACCCCCAACTATATCCTATATTGCCTTGATCTGTCCGCACAGCCGCTGGGGTTGTGTAGGCCCCCCATCTGGCCTGCTGGGGTTCACAACCCCACACGCACAGGAAGGTTCACACAAGACCCCAAGGACACCTGGTGGGATACAGTGGGCGGCTCACAGGACTCCCCACCTCGAGTGCCTCAGTTCCTTTTTCCTCAGTGTCCCGCGAGGGAAGGCGGCCGGACCCAGTGCACAGTGTACTGGCTCAGTGTACATCAGCTACTTCTGATATAATGGACGGAATTAGTCGTGTGAATCAGTGTTTAGTGAAGTAAGTCACTGTTAAGTAAAGTCAGTCAGTGTTATGCAAACTCAGTCAGTATTAAAGAGAATCAGTCAGTGTTAAGTAAGGAGGTCATTGTTAAACATAACGAATAAATATCATTATCAAGTGAAGGAAGTTGTTAATATTTATGAATCACTTGGACGTGAGTGAGGTGAGTACAGTCAGAAGTGAGTGAGTGAGGCGAGTACACTCAGAGGTGAGTGAGTGAGGAGAGTACATAGGAATGAGGAGAGTACGACCCTTAAGAAACAGTACGACCCCTGAGTACGACCTTTAAAACGACGATACGACCCCATAGGGCATGATGGCTGACCTGAGCCTGGGTCACCTCCTCCTGCTCAGGGCTTGTCCCCAAGTGCTGGGGCGGCCATGAGTCTACTTCTACCAAGGTCAAGGTCCTACTTCTAACCTGGTCGAAGGTAACCTTTGGTAAGGTCGAGGGTCAACCTCTGGCCAGGTCAAGAGGAACTTTCCGAACCACGGCGCCCAGATCGGGAGGGGGAGGGGGTAATGGCGGTGCCTGGGACGGTGTGGGTCAACAGGATGTTATTTCATCAGCTGGACTGTGTTTGTCGGCGGGATGTGTTCTTGTGTGTGCGTGTATTTGTGTCTGCCTCATGTTCCCCACCCCAGGACACACGAGGCCACATCAGCGGGACCGAAGCAATTGTCTCCCACGTTTGTCCTGAGTCAGCCAAGTCCCGTTGTGTTGCATAGACTCAGATCCACCATTACACATGAAGCCCCGGCACATCACAGAACTCAAGTGATTTCCAAAAGCTGGAGAAATGTCCCGAGTCATCACATGATTCTCAACAAAATCATTGCCTTTAGAACACCTAACATAGCCCTTGTGGCACAACTAACTTATAGTGTACTAGCTGGCTATGTTAATATCGGATTGAACGATTGTCTCCCCTAACCCAGCTGCTCTTAACCTCAGGCAAAAGGCGCGTAACAACCACCGCTGACACACTCTGCCTCAGCACCTCTTGAGCGCGAAGTGTGATACAGGGATACACCACACTGCCTGACAGAGCCCTCAAGCGCTAGTCATTCATCCACAGTGATCAACAGAGCCCTCAATCGCCAGCCCCTCGCCCTGAAGATGTTGATTCGAGTCCGTGTGACGGTAAGTGCACTCTTCAAGCGTCCGTCACGCACTCTACCCTTAATTGTCTCACCTCCCTCGTCATCTGATATTATTATCTTCGTATCACTCTTTCCTCTAATCCATGCTCTCTATTTTCCCATCCAAGTTACACACATTTCAGTGCGGGTCTGATACACAGCAAGAGACGACCCAGGAGGTAAGCACCTGCGGCGCCACCGATTCCAGACTAAAACGGGCCAGCCGATCGGTCTGGACAAACCCCCAGCCATAAGCTGCTTACGAACAAGGAATGAGGGAGGTTGTGAACCGAAACCAAACAAAATTAACAAGAATCTGACTGATCATACATCTTGGATAGCGTAGGAGGTATAGGAGTGAGACGTACCTGTCTTCCGCCCGACACGCAAGGTCTGAGGTGAGGACCCACGTGGCCGTCATCGCTGGGTTCATCCTGCTCCCGTCATCAGGGGTCACCACCCACACCATCCAGACTGCCTCGGCAGATGTCGCTCACCACCAACATCATCCACACTGCCTGCCGTCCCCAGCCCCAGCATAGCCAACACTGCCTCAGGAGGGAGGTCCTACCACACTGCTCTTCTCATCTACAGTAAGCCCACAGTGGCTCAGGAGAGAGGCCTTGCCACACTGGCTGGCTGGCCTGGTCTTGTTTCCTCAGCAACGCCTCTTCCAGAGTTGCTTGGTCTCGGCAGTAAGTGCTTTGCCGCCTTCAGTGCATAGAGAAGAATAACCTTTAAGGCTTCTCAGATTCATCAGCGTTACGGCGAACTATGGTTTCTGCTTATATTTTTTTTCTTTCTTTCTGCATCGCTTCGTGTGTGACGAGAGACGACAGATGACGAGGACAGTCTTTATCCTCATCACCGCCACAGGTGTGCCTTCAGGTAACTGTTAAAGTTAAATTCTCTCACGACGGTACGAACAGTTCGTATGGTAATGGCCCAGTGGTCGTACCGTCCTGCTCAAGAAGTGAACTAGAACCACCTGGAGACGCATCTGAGTGTCTGTCATGAATACAATAATGTATGCAATACGGGGTGTACCGACCAGGTTACACGACCACTTAAGAACACGTGTTTGAGCAACATTAGCAACCGGTTGGCACTAAATAACCACTGGTTAAAATCCCGCCTACTGATTGTTGAATGTCTGTGTTGGATTAATGGACAGCAAGAAAAAAAAAAAAGACGGCAAGCAGGTAACCCTATTCCATATTTCAGTGCGCAAAGGTCAAAATAATGATAATGGCTCATGCGTCTATAAAAGGTAGCGGGGCGGAGCGATACGTGCGGCTTTGGTGATAATATCGTACGTCCGCCAATGGGGTCCCCACGAACAATAACAAGGATGTTGCCATTATCAGTGTTATCTTCACTTTTATGTTTTTAACATATACACCGTAGTGATAACTAAAAATTTTTCATTTTAGAGTATAATATATACTATTTGATACAGTCTGGGTCAAGATTTATCTTAAGATTTGTAGTGATATAGAATTTTCTTGAAACTGTACGTAATTGGCGAGTGGTTGCTTTCTCGGTCCTTTAAATTATTTAAATATTCCTTTGAACTCTCTGTTTATGATTGTAGTGATGACATTAAATATGATATCGGTTTTAATAATGATGATTATAGTATTGGTATAAGAGATATCTATAAATGACAATGAAAGACATTAAGACAACAGCTTTGTCTGGTAAAACTAATCTTTCCCTTTATATCGATCAGCGTAACATAAGTGAACTGAATGTCGTAAATGCCCTTCATAAGCTCCTAATACATTCCCACAAATGGACGTGGTATCTCGCATAGTAACAGGCAAGAGGAACGGTGTACAGACAAATCAACAGTAGACTTTGTTATATCAAACACGAGAAGGGTCACGATGTGTAAGACTTAGGAGAAAGTTGAAAGATAAAGTGAAGTATTCAAATTGTATTGATATCTCTGCGGTCTGGATGAGGCGGGAAGAGCTGTGTGTGCCTGTCATCAACCTTCGGGTCTCGTCATGATCAACAAATGATAATAAATGATCTTCGCCCTGCCTACGCCCGGGGCTCTGCCCCGACCTCATCTAAGGCATTACACAGGTTCCTTTCCTTTAGTTCAAACATCCCTCTCCAAACATCAGTCAACCTCTCATTAAACTTCTTCAGGAGATCCTCACTCCTGTCTTGCTGGATGTTTCCCCTTCCCTTTCTCATTCCTGGATGCTTCCTGATAGCATCCCAACCCGGGCAGTACTTATCACACGACTCTTCACCATGACTCGTCCAACATCTTGCCCCGTCATGCTACATGTAATGATCCACATTGTCAAGAAACAGTTCAGCTCTGGTCCAGTCTCTCTCATGTCTGTCTGTGTACATCCTGCTGCAGGAGACTAGAATTACCACACAAACAAACCCACGAATGCAAACATTCTCAGACATCTTCCTGCCAGTCCTCACTGTCTGTAAACATATTGTATACATTTACACTATAAAACTTTTTGGGTGTATTTGCAATACTCTTCACGGTGAAGTGAATGTTCCGTATGCATATATATATATATATATATATCAGGATATTTCAAGTTCAAGAGATCTTCACTTCAGTATATTCTCTAAGTTCATGAAATCTTAAATTCAAGAAATTTACAATATTCATTTGACTTTCAATAATCAAATAAAAAACAAGTCTGATTCATGTAAATATTAGACCCGGTTTGTTGAGGTCTGCCATGTGAAATATTGAGATAGAATTTGTATTTCTTTTTTTTACTTTTCTACGTCGATTTTAGTTACAAATGTCTTTCTTTATTTAGTTATTTCTTAGTGTATATGATAATCGTTTTGATTAAAAGAAAATGTGATGATATTTTATACAGTATAGACAACACTGTCTTATGTTGTTAGAAATATATGTTGCAGGTGTTGCTGGTGTTATGGCTGGTGGCCACACCTGCAACACAAATGTCCGTCAGGAAGCAGCTCCGTCCTCTCCAACCCCCAGACACACACTCCAGCACTGCCTCCAACACCACCTCCGCCAGTCACTCCAACAGTAACTCGGGTCATCACTCCGATACCCAACCCGAAGGTAAGGATTGATACCTATTTAATTTTCTGTTGCTCAACGACCCTCTCCTTGCTCTCTCTATCTATCTATCTCTCTCTCTCTCTCTCTCTCTCTGCTTAACTAGCCTCTCTTCCCACTTTCTGTCTGTATATCTATCTGTCTGTCTCTGTTTGTTTCTTCGTATTCATCTATCTACTTATTTTCTTCCTGTCTGTCAACCTTCTTTTATGATCCCTGAAGTTCATGATGAGCCAGAAGACAACATTGAGAATCTTACCTTCCTCCTGGGACGCATGACCACAGAACACCCACACCTTACTGGGTCAGTCCAGGTCTTATTATACTCGCTAGGAACACCTGAACACCTCACTCGCACCTGATCCAAGAGAGCCAAAAATACAGAACGAATATATATTCAACAAACATCCAATTAATATTCTTAAAGTGGATTTTTACTCTCAACATCATAAAACGTAATAACGGTCACACACCAGCAGCTGAAACAAGGGAGGTCAAAAACACAGAGCCAGAGCCGTCGACCACGCCCAACTGTAGACTTGATTCTATGTTTTGTTTCAGAGACACTGGCAGTTTGCCAGTCACTCCACCAAGGCAGCAACCAATGACTGTCGTGGGAACCAGTCAATACTGGAGGTGGTGGATGTATTAGTACAGCGCTAGTGATAGTTACGCAGTCATGGTTGAGGCCATGTTTGTGTGTACAGGAGTCACAGTGTTTTTTCCACTGAGGATAGTAATCTCTCAACGTTTTCCTCGGCAGGCGTCGCAACAGGAGGAGGTGGGGAGGCTTCTCCCAGCACCTCTATTCCTGACGCTGAGCACGGCTCGCTGCCTCGACGTAGCTCCTCCCAACACACGCAGCACCAGGTGAGTTCCAGCCCTGAGTATGCAGTGCTCCAATCTTGGTTGCTGGTCCAGTTCAGTCTCAGAAACCTATCCTTACAATCACATTCGCTCACTGTTCATGTACCCAAGAGAATGCCTCCCAGCCATCTCCTATGGTTACCCACTCATCTCAAACCCGTCTACAGATTTTGGCAACAGGTCTTCCCGCTAAGTTTCCCTCGCATGTCAGTACTTTTTCATCGCTTTTCTTCCGCGGTAACTGTGCTTGGTAGAACATTTTGTGGCTCTTTTCCATGAGTGTCGGAGGACTGCAGGGCTCTGTCTGTGATCCTGCCATCTCTGTCTTACAAACGAATGACTTCTTTCAGTGATCATGAACCATACAGTCTCAAACCTGCCCGGAGGAGTCTCCCCACGGACGGACCTATCGTTCTGTCTACTGCCACAATGAATCATCTCGAGAATTCACGCATCGAAAGCTGAACTCATTTCCTGCCATCAAGACAAGAATCAGCGACTCTAATTACCAGCAGCGGTATAGATGTAACTTCTCCCCACATGGAACTCTCCTCACAGAAACAGATTCGGTTCATCCCAGGCCTCACTGTCTTCGGGAACTTATGTATTTCTCATGTTCTTAGAAAGCCTTCAGAACCATAAACTCGAAATTTATGAACTCTCTCTCTCTCTCTCTCTCTCTCTCTCTCTCTCCAATTCCCCACTCACCACAAAATCCAGGTTCGACCCCTAGGAAGGCCGTGCCACGCCCGGGGAGGCCCCCTTAGCTCTACCTCGAGTCTTTCTCATAACATTACGTCTAAAGTTGTTTGTTTAACGAACGACGTGACACTCATTCATACCCTCGCTCGTCTCCTGCACTGTCTCTCGCAACCACCTCCCCAATAACCACGTCAACAACCACGTCCCCATGAACCACACCTCAGCAACGAGGTTTCCATCAGTTTCCAGCGCCCTTCTCATGAGCCACTTCTTTCCAGGAGACACCAGAGGTCCAGGCTCCTCATGGCTTCCCCAGGTCAGCAAATGTTCCAAGTTTTGACCTCCGCTCGACGACAGGTGACCCCGGCCTGGACTTTCTGCTGGCCGGCCTCACTGATTCTGCCAAGGGTGGCCAGAGAGGCGTCATGGCACGACTGAAATCAATGAGTAAGTATTCATTCTTCAGTGGTGATCACTCACGTGTAACTCCTTAATAGGTACTTCCTCATCAGTAGGTACGTCCTCGTCAGCAGCTTTCTCCTCATTACGTATTCAGTCTTCTGTAGTAACTCCCGTCAGCGGTGCTGTTGTCAGCGTCAGCTGAGAGCCTTTCGTGCTGACGGTCCGCCAGGATCCGCCACAGTCAGGACCACAGGCGCCCCAGCCGTTCTCCACACCACACAGCCTCCCTCGCTTTACGCCACCTAGAAGCGCCGATCCATCTGTCCTGTTCACCACCGGATACAGAGCAAGTGTGGCAATGGACGATTCTCGAAGCGCAAAGACTCGTGGGAGCTGCCGGGCGGATCTGCGAATGTTATTCATTGTTCGAGTACAGTAATTATGTACAGAGGTCTCCGTGGGGGGATTGACTCACTTATTTCCGACAGATCTTAAGGGTACATAAGTATGGTCGCACCCGCTGTGTGTTTGGACATATAATGGTACCATGATTACTAAACTACATAGGAGGAGGAGGTAACTCCCACAGATGTCTTTGTTTAAAGAATTGAAATACATCATTCAGGCGGTAGTCATTCAGGGGGGAAAATATTACATTCAAAGAACTCTAACTCTGTTCGTACCGTAGACACTTCGCCCTGTAAATGCTGTAGATATTTATAGCCTTGTAAATCGTAAATACTTGGTCAGCTAGAGAAGACAGCCTGTGTGAGATGTGTGCTCGGCTTTCACAGTGGTGGACGGGAGCGAGGACACCCTGGCCATGGCCATGGTCCGCATGACACCAGCTGGCAGGAAGAAGGTCCTGTCGACCGACCACCCGGAAGGCCATCCAGGCCATCTGGAAGACCAGGATCACCTGCATGGACAGACAGAAGACCCACACCCTCCAGGGCCCCAGTTGGAGGATAACTTGCAGGACCATTTGGAGGGTCAACCCCCGGGCCAGCTGGCGCCGCAGCAGATGGCAGAGTTCACCCTGGAGCCCCACCTGGGACCTGCCATCGTCCCTTTCGAGGTCAGTCTCTTGTGTCTCAATCCTCACGTGTCTCACTCCTTCACATGTGTCTCACTGCTCACGTGTCTCGCTCCTCCTTCATATGTGTCTCGCTCCTTCGTATGTGTCTTACTCCTCTCTCAAATATGTCTCACTCCCCCCACTCCTATATGTCTCACTCTTCATGAGTCTCAATCCTGAAATATCTGTCTCACTCTTTCCTCATATGTATCTCACCCGTAATGACCATCATCGTTATGGCTTCATCATCTCTCTATCCCGATATCATGTCTTATTTTATGTTTTCTTCTTTTTCATGTTTTCCTTTGTCGTTCGCGTGACGCCCCTGACCACCTCCTGCCGGGGTGCAGGTGCCCGAGGGTTACTTCGTGCCGTTCCTGCCCCGCCGGGCCTTCGGCGTGGCGAACGGCGTGTCGCGCCCCCCGCATGGCCACGGCTCCTTCTACGTGCACCGGCCGCCCGGCCTGGTGGACGTCCCCAACTCGCCAGCCTTTGGCTTCCTCTTCAGCGGCTACAGGAGGTTCCAGCCCGACGCCCCGCCCCGCCAAGAGTGACGACGCGTTCCTCCCCCACTCACCCATCCCCTACATACAATAACTTCTTCAGTTCCTCCCCAACACGTCCCCTTGATTCCTCCCCAGGTAGATACTCTCCCCATCCGTCACCACTCCCCAGGTTCACGCTCTTCTCTCTCTCTAGTTATCATGTCTCCCCTCCACTCATTACATTATCTTACGCCCTTCTCATGTGTAATATATGTTGTAAATAAACGTAAATGAGAAGGTTGGTCCGGCAGTGTTTCAGTCTCATGTGTGGTGGTTCGGTCTGCTGTTACAGTCAGCCATGTGTGGATAACCGTAAGGTAACTGAGTGACAACTGTGGAGTAACTGTGGGTCAAACTGCAGGGAACTCAGGTGCATCAACAGCTGGTCTGCTTGTCAGACAACACAAGAGCTGCTGGAGAAGGTCCACAGGAAGGTATCCAAGATGGCGGTAGATTCAAAGGACGGAGAATTACTAACAGAGGAGAGGCGCCCTTCCACTAACCTCACTCAAGGTAGAGTCAGCTAAGGATGGCAGGGCGTCCTGTACCCGCTGAGGATGCTCAAGGATATAGCCCGGAGTCAAGGTCCTGAAAGGATATCTTCGTCTGTCTGGGATCAGCCGTGATAACGCTGACCTAAACCATTTCTTTGAAATAATAGGAAAAAAAAAGAACATATGTAAGTACAGAAATGTTAGTAAGTACGTACAGAAATGCTGATTTCGTGAGGAAGTGATGAGCATGTGAGACACGCTAAATGAAGACCAGTTCATCGTTGCTGACGCTGGGAGATCCGTGTGCGTGACAGGACTGTGAGGTTAAAAGATGGATCATACTAGTGTAGAGAATCCCACCTGTATGTAAAAGCAAATAATTACACACAAAAACATACAATTTATATACAAAAATGTAGACATAATTGGTAACTAAATGTATATGTATATGTAAGTGACTAATTTACGTCTAGGATGTTTTGGACAGTATCAGGATAAATAAAGCAGTTACCGCAGTAATGGGAAGCCGACATTGTATAAGAAAACGTTAAAGAGTTAACGGGTAACTCTTATAATATGAGAATAACCATCATTATCATTATTATCAGTTATCATTATCATAATTATTTATCGTTAACCAGTTTGCAGTTGAGAAAGTTGATAATCATATCACTGAAATGACAGATTTTAGGCGGTTAGTAAATTCATTTACCACCTGCGAGCTCAGTCTTTCAGGCTGTCTCCGTCAGCTTACAGCTGTTGATGTTCAGTTTTTCTTGTAGATTTATTTCCAAGCTTCGTATCGTTTGCGAACTAAGATATCTTACAACACATCCAATTATCATTGCCATTGAACATATAAGAAATAATAGAACCAGTCCCAAGACTAACCCCTGTGGCACACCACTTGTTACAGCTCACTATATCGAGGCTTGACCGCTAATAACTACTCTCTGTTTACGGCTAGTCAACCAGTTGTCTGACTGACTGCCGAATGACAAGTTCATGGTTTCTTGGACCTCGTGCAGCGCCAGGCTGGATCTGTTCTTGCCACCGTCAGATGAGAGCAGGATGTCTACAGGCGGGTCTGGCGAGGTAACTGCCGGCTGATGCAAGACGGGCGCTGGTGCCGAGGTCCTTAAGGCAACATCATCACACCCGTTCCTCCCAACCGAAGATGAGCATCCTATATACGTGTGCACACACACACACACACACACACATCTATA
>JAYMFT010310765.1:0-10123 GCA_038088735.1 Panulirus argus | reverse complement strand
TATATTTCAATTAGGGCCCAGCCTTGATGTGGACTTTTGTCCGTGACTGGAGCCTTCAACATAAAAAAAAAAAAAAGGCCATAAATGATTCATCTCAATACCTTTTCGGAATATGGATGCATAGGCAGTCAGCCACTCTGTTTTATGTGATATGAGATGCAACAGTTCCAGCTCTGACCAGTAAGGTATCCATAAGCAGTGTCAGTGGTTTTACCAAATCATTGTGAATAAGCACATTATAAATGGGGCTAAGTAACAATCACTGCTCCATTTCCATTCTTGAATCTTCTATGACAGCCAATTTAGGGAACTGTAGGTGGTTTTCACCAGTGACAGCTGATGCAGAGGACTGTGAATAGTTGCCACCTGTAACAGCTGAATTAGAGAACTGTAGATGGTTGCCATCTGTGACAGCTGATGTAGAGAACCGTAGATGGTTGCCAACTTTGAGAGCTGAGTTAGAGGCTTGTGGATGGTTGTTACCTGTGACAGCTAATTTTGAGAACTGTAGATGGTTGCCACCAGTCACAGCTGTTTTAGAAAATTATAGATGACAGCCACCTATGACAGCTGAGTTTAGAGTTGTAGATGGTTGTCAGTAGTGAAGGCCTATAAAGGATTGTATTTTTGAACAACAGGAGTAGCTTGAAGCATTCTCTCTAGTGCCGTGGTATTTTTAGGTTGTGTCAATAATGAAAGCAAGGGAAATAAACAAGAGTTCCATGGATACACATCTCACTTTTTGAACTGTAATGTGGCCAGTCTAGCTAAGCATCATGTTTTTTATTTGTTTATTTATCTATTTTATTTTATTTATATATTTCTTGAGCATCCTGCATTATTTCCTGGAAGAAGTTTTTCCATAGTGGTTTGAAATATGGCAGGATAAGAAGAAATTGTATAAGGCATCATGGTTTATGTGTAGAGTCTAAGATGGCCCATTTATTGCAACATGCTTCCTGGCACCAGCCTGTACTGCAGTTTGCTGGTAAGCTTAGAGCAGAGAGGTATAGGTTTGTGATTTTTTTACCACCACTGAGACTTTAGAAGTTTACAGCCTTTGGCACTGAATATGCAGAAGTTATAAAATTCTTAACTGAAAGGTACTTTGTAATCACCAGAACTGTGAATATTGCTTTCTTTCCATACTGGCACATTTGGAGCAGCTGATAGTAAGTTTTCTAATCCACTGCCATTTCTTGTAGCCTTGACAAAGCCTGGGTAGTATTATCATGCTGAGCAAATGGAACAGGATGTGGTTTTAAATAGTTTCAGCTTGGCATTAGGCTTATTGTGCAGGTAGGTTTGCATACCTCTGATTGTGATGAATATGCTGCCAATCAAGCTGTATGTGGAATAAGGCAAAGCCTCTACTTCTTAAACAATATGACACTCATCTGGAAGACTGTACTGGTACAGCCAGTCTTTGACCCTCAGCGGTTTTGTATAAATATGTGTAGGTTAAAGCTCCTGCGGTAGAGTTCTGTAATTTTAAAGTTTAAGGATACCACCTGAATCACTAAGGAATATCACAGATTTCATTTTGTAGTGAAAATATATTATGATTAAAGGAAATTTAGTGATTCCCCAGACAGCCAAGATTTATCTTATTTTTTACTTATATTCAAAATATTTCAGACACCATGATTTCATCATTGCATCAGCTGCTCAAATATGTAAACAAACAGACAACACTTCAGGTAGAAAGCATAGCTGCCATCCTACTTTTCAAAGGCAGTCATTGCATATTATCCCAAATTAAGTCAATAAATGGGACCTCATACTGTATTATTCAAATAGGTGTTTACATAACATTGGTATATGTCTTCCAAAAATCTTGGCTACTAGTACGGTCTAGATGATCATACAGAAGTTCTGCTGATTTCTGAAAGTACATCACCACTAATGCTAATTAACCCCACATTTTCTGTGATCTTCTTACCCTTCCCTACTGTCACCTGTTTATTGTTGTAGGATAAGAATTATGCTCCAAATCACACTATCCTGGTCTCTTATTTTGTTGGTGTTGTACACTGTCATTGCGAAATGAACCTGATGATAATCTTGGGTAATTCAGATGGTGCCCGTAAACTTTATAATCAAGTACTAAGAGTTCTTTTTAAAAAAATTTTGATGACAGTGAAACTGCTGTGCCAGTGACCATCTCTGTAATGACTTTTTGTTGACAAATTCTTGTATCCACTCTGATTTCTAATTGGTTTTGCTTTGTTACACTGT
Source organism: Panulirus argus (assembly GCA_038088735.1). Classification (NCBI taxonomy): domain Eukaryota; kingdom Metazoa; phylum Arthropoda; class Malacostraca; order Decapoda; family Palinuridae; genus Panulirus; species Panulirus argus. The sequence goes on along the minus strand of JAYMFT010310765.1, from coordinate 7,885 downwards.
ATTCATACAGCCATATAAGAATGTTTTTCTCTGAATCACAATTTTTTCATTGTGAAACTCACTACTCCCACTACTCTTACTCTTTCCTTTGGTTTGCTTTGCAGAGCATTTCTCACATCAAGCATTAGTGATATAATTTTGCTACACAAAACCTTTCAAATGTTATGTCATTATTATTTTGTTCTTGGATATTGCAGTGACACTTTTGCATTTAGTTCAGTAGCAACAGTGGCATATGGCGTCTGTGTAAAAGCATTTTCTATCATTCACAACAGAAACGTTTCTTGCCATTTTCTGATACTTTGTTACTCTTGTATTTAATCCATCAACTGACCATTTCATAGCTCAGGGCTGTTTCAAATGCCATTTTCCTAATGAGTTCTCTTTTACATCATTATTTTCTGAGCATTTCTGTTACTGAGCACAATTATGAATATTTCTCATAATGCTTCCTTTGTTTGTCTTTGCCACTTTCTGCAAATCGTTTTTAGGATGTCAGTAATTTATGAGCTTGCTGTTTCCAGTTGTAGAATTTATAGTGCTCATATACAGCAATGCGCTTGAGTGACTTAGTTTCTTAACTAGTTCACATTTCATAACTTGTGTATCAGCTTACCTGGAGTTAATGAAGTCTTGGTGAGTCCTTATGTCCTGAATCCCACAACATTGAGAAATAATACCCATTTCTTCTTCACTTTTCCGTCTCATTTGTAACATTCACAAAACGATTTCACACTCAACAAATGTCCTGATAATTTGATTCATTGCCAGTGATGGTGAAGACTATGTTGTACACCATAGATTCAGTCATTCCACAGTAACTATAATGAAAATTTGACCATTCTTATTGCTAATATGTTGTGAAGAGGACAGTTTCATAGTAGACAGATGCTTATCCACAGTAACTATAATGAAAATTTGAAGAGGACAGTTTCATAGTAGACAGATGCTTAGTACAACTACACATTTACTTATCTCTCAGACTCAGTTATGATATTGTGTGAAACAGAAACATGCATAGGTTTATGATTTGGGTATTTATGATTGTATAATCACAGCAAAAAGATGCAAATATATAAATTAACCCTGGAATTTTTCTTGGGGAACTTTATGTATTCATAGAAGACAGATTTTTAGTCTCACATATTGGATGATTTTTTACTTTCTGAGTATCGTTTACATCAATTCTTTAACATTGTTACCATGTTTACTGTGAACAGGACTTACACACCTTATTTTTTATGAATGTTTATTTGCAAATGTTTCATACATATATATCAGTTTCACAAATGGCTGTATCATAAGCTTTCAGCTCAAGATATTTCTTGATCGATTTTTAAAAGATATGGGTTTTAGAGTTTTAATCCTTAAACGATCAGGCACTGTAAATGTAGCTAGTTCCCTGGACTGAGGTTTATCTAAAAACTCAAAATTATGTTGTGGTCATATCAGTTAATAGGAATATTAATAAAAGTTAAAAAAGGAAAATTTGGTAAATTATCCATATTTGTTGCTGTACAGACATAAATTTGGCACATCATTCACGCTTGGTAGAACAGTTGTTTGTTGACTTTTGCTGAATCATACATCTTGATCTCTTTCTGCCACAACCAATGGATTACTGATACACAAAGAACTTTTCCCACTGTTTACAGTTGAACGCCCAGTAAATCATTATGACCATGATTAGTGCTCCCAACAATGTTGCTAATTTGTCACAAATTGGCATGAGACACACCAAACACACATGCTTAGGGTTTTACCTTCCCCTTTCATGTTATGTGGGTAACTGAGACATTAGGAGTCTTTCTCAATGCTAATCATAGTTGCTTGTGACAAAAGGTATCTCTGCATATTGATAAACTGTGCCTTCCATTTTAATTGACAGCAGAAAGAGGTAACCTATACAGGTACAGATAGGGTCCTTACAGGGTAAGACACTGTGTTATATGGGTAATTCATACTCTAGGATTTTTTCCTAGTGCTGCTGTAGTTGCTTTTGACCTAAGACATCTCTTCATATTTATAAAGCTTGCCTTTAAATTTAAAATAGAGCAGGAAGAGACAAATCGTACAATTATGGATAGAGTCCCTTTACCACAAACCTGTCCAAGTACAGATAGGGTCCTTCAAGAGTTAAAGGTTTTGCTTACAAACTATATCTTTTTGATACCCGAGATGAAAGTTCCATGTGTTATTGCAAGGATTTCCTATATTTTCAATTGTCCTTGTTGTATTCATCAGTTGAATGTTTTCATACGGTAGTCAGTATAATTTTTAATAGATCCCACTGTTAGATAAGGGACTTCACTCTTTGCTGAGAATGAGTAAGTGACCTCTTCCCCATTAATTGATCAGTTTATTTTATCTACTGTGAGCTTGCCATGAGGCTCAGTAAATAAAGTTCATGAGACTTTTTTGAGCCTAGACAGGGTGTTCTAATGTACACACTGATCCAACTTATCCTGATTGATTGCCTGTTCTGAGTGATTATAGTATCAATCCTACAAGGCAGAGGAATCTTAAGTGAAGGTCATATCTCTTGCCAGTGGGATCTAGCAACAGGATATATCTTTGTTTTCATGGTCTGTGAAAGGCTGCATACTGGTGATTGATTATTTGTGGTGATTTGGGAGCTACATTATTACTATTTCTTAGGCCTGATGTGTAAATTTAAGTCCAAATTAAGATCTGGGCAAGATATTACATGCTTTATTCCCTTAACTCACCCCATTTAGGCTCAGAAAAGTATCACAAATTTTTTTTACAGTGTTTATTGTCCCTTAGACACATATATTGCTGTGTATAGAAAATAATGGTCTTTTTAAAAGAGTTTACCTGAATTTCTGACTTAGTTATTTTTGAATTTCACAGATAAGTAACTTTTATATATCTCCTTTTTTCAAAACATTATAAAACTTCATTCATGTAAAAAAAACTATTTATTACTTATCAAGTTTAAAAGTATTGACTTTAGTTTGAAGAATAATTGTTGCTGGTATTCAGTGGTCTCAGATATCTGTGTGCTTCCTTTCCCCATTGCTTAAGAGCTTATTTTGTTATGAATGCTGTAACTTGATGTGTTGTGTATCAGATGTAAGTGTGCTTTAAAAGATCTTATTTTTATTTGTATTATAGAAAAGGAACACACAGTAGTTTTTTGCTTTTCCCATAACAGAATGATGATTCAGCCTTTTCACTGGATTGCTATTTCTAGAAAAGCATAGATCTTGTAATAAACATTGATTCTGACTTTGTTTAACTGAAGGATAAATATACACTGTAATGCGCTTTACTGGAGGGTCACATGATGAACATTGATTATGCTCTTTAACCTAAGGCAAATTTATAATGTAGGTTGCTGGAAATTTGATCAGCAAATTTTATAAAATTGTTTCTTCCAGACTCAGTTTTATTCTTTGCTCGTTATCACTGTTTCTCTGTTGTAACAGTATGAAAGTAAATTACCAAAGTGTATGTACTCCCATTTCACTTGGCTTTGGGACCATCATTATAAAGCAACAACAACAAAATATTTATGATGGTTCAGAGAACAGTAATTGTACCATTGGAAATAAATAATTTAATCATCTTTCTTGATGATTAAACCAATATATGATTTGTAGTTTGTTCAGCTTTCACTAATTTAACCTTTATTATGTGATTCTGTTATACTATTTTTGCAATATAAAGAAAGATTTGCCTTAACTTAATCCCTAAAAATTTTGCAAAATTTAGTTCAGTAATGAGTGTGGTTGTGGGATTACTCTTTCTAAGTTTCTCATTATCTGTTCAATTCATGTAGAACCTATTCGAATTAATCCCCTCCTTGTAAATGTTAAACCACAGAGTATGATAACTGTTCTCTCCCCCTCACCTCCCTCCCCTTTTGCTGTGTATGTTGTTCTAGTATCTCTACTACCAAGTTGTTATATGATAGAGGATTAGAATTTGAAACATAAATCAGTCAGTAAATTACAAAAGTTACAGGAAGTAAAATTCCCTTAATCAAAACACTGAACAGATGTGAGACCTCAGTTATAGTAATATCATTAGGAGGAAATGTTGTTCTCATGTTAAGATTGAATAATGAGAGAGGGCATTATTGTAATGGTGATGATGATTCATTGAATAATAATGCAGGATACTCCTGCTAATTTGATTTAGTTGGGGCTGATGGTGTGTTGGACACTTTTTTTCTGAAATTCAGTTTATCAGCCATAACATCTTTTACAGTAATAATGCACCAACTACACAACCAGGATATGACTCACACATGATATGTGACCAGACATTCAGCTGACTCAATGAAACAAAGTTGCTCTCATTATAGTCCCACCTCAGCATGCTTAGCACTCATTTCTATGCAATAGCTGTAGATCCCTCCCACCCAACTACTCAGTATGTAAGCACCAACACCCTAGTACAAATTAGAAGCTTATGCCAGCTTCACACTTCAGTTACCTCTACTCACAGATCCCCTGACCCCAAACAAATAATATGCTGACAAACACATACACACTGAAATAAGGTGAGAAGCACTAAACAACCAACCTTCCACCTCACCACTCATGCACCCATCAGAAACCACATTCCCCAAACAAACATCATCCATCACTACAACACTACACACACTGTTTCAGCGTTCCCCAAAGCTCTTCATGCCCATAATGCATCTACCATAAAGAAGACATCAAGCACTTACAATTCAGTTGCCATGCTTTCTGTGCATGTAGACACACACACATCATAACACTTTATGACCTGTGGTTTTTGCAGTTGCATAGAATTGAGTTCCAAGCATGTTAAGGTGGGACTGTATTGGGAGGATCTTCATTTCTATGTGAAAGTGTTGAGTGTTTGTGGTTAAGTGCAATATTTTGTGTGATTTGCACCTTTGTTACATTTGCTTTTTAAAGAGTGGAGGGCAAGGCATACCTCCCAATTCTAAGGGAATGTGCCACTGAGCTAGCACCAGTCCTTACTTGCTTGTTGCACTTTTATTAAAAATCCCAGACTTTTCATTCTGCTTGGAAACATACCTTTGTGCAGCCCATCCCTAAGAAAGGAAACTGATTAAGCGTCTCCAAATATTGCCCCATTCCTCTCTATTCTGCTTTTTCCAAAGTCTTTGAAAATCTCTTAAACTCACTTTTTCAGACATTTAGAATCCCATTTCCTTCTTTCAGATCACCAGTATGGATTTTGCAGAACTAAGTTAATTAGTGATCTTTCCTATTTTACTCACCTCTGGTCCTCTTTTCTCTAGGATTCTGATGAAACTATTGTCATAGTCCTTGGCATCTTCAAAGCGTTTGACACAGTTTACCATAAGTCTGTGCTTTCTAGACTACCTTCCCTTGGATTCATTACTTCTCGCAGTTCACTAATTCATAGATTCATCTTTGGCTGTTCCGTCACAATAGTCATCACTAGAGCAATTTTCCATTCCCATCCTATCAGTTGTGGGGTTCTTCAGTGTTCTGTCCTGTCATGTATTTTCCTTCTTCTCTCAGTAAATGATCTCTCTCTACTTCTAATCCAGTAAATGATCTCTCTCTACTTCTAATCCTAGTAACTCTTATACTGAAAATTTCACTTTACATACCTTAACTCACTTTTCTTCCCATCCAATCTTTCCCATATTGATCATATTTTCTCTTTCATTTTGGACCAGTGCAGCATTTTGGAGTGGGTAAGCAGTAACCTTGTAAGATTTGATAATGCTAAAATGCAGTTTCTCCTTATGTCTCTTTCTAAGAATCATTTGTTTCCCCCATTTCAGATTCAGAACCCCACATTTCAACCCTGTAATATCATGAATATGTTGGGCAAAGCCTGTCCTCCACACTGTTCTGGAAACCTCACATAATCAGTATTACCAAGTCTGCTTCCTAAACGTTTGGAGTGTTGTATAGGTGCTGCGATTATTTTTCCTGTGAGCAGCTATTTCATATTCACAGGGATTTCTTTCACCCAAGTACGGAATCCTTCACACACATCTAGGGTAGCTTATCCTCCACTTCTCTATTAACTAGAGTGGAATAAAAAGTTTTCTGTCTCATTAATTCTCATGGCATCACCTATTTTCAGCCATCCCTGCCCATATGCCCTGATGTTGTTGCTCTTTCTCAATCCTGTAGGTATTATTTTGGCCATTGTTTTCATGAGATGTGTCCATGTGTCCTTACCTGCAAGGTCTGGACCCATGGCATACAATTTTGGGTGTTGCTTCCCACATTTCTGTGTGGAGACTGGCCACTTGAAATCTCCTTCCCTCGATAAGATGAGCTATGGATTTCACTTTATTCTTTTGTGTTTCTGTCTTCATGTAACCTTTTTTCCTATAAAAATTAGGTCTACAAATACTTGCAGAGCCTTGAATAATTTCTGCTTTTTTCTCCTTTTACTTTCTTCTTTCATAAGAGATGGCCTTCATTGAGGCATGCCCAATTATTATTTTTCATATATTTCCTTGTATACTAATGTATGTTGCTCATCTTAACCCACTGATTGTAGTGGCTCTGTATGATATGTGTACCCCACTTCAGGACTTAAGAAAAAAAGAAAAATCTGTTTTATTTTTTCCCTATCATATCAGTTACTTTTTTGAGAACTCATGATATATGAAACAATATGGTAGATCTGTACTTGTGTGTGAAAAGGCTCACAGATGAATATTTTTTCAGAGAAGTCAAGGCTGTCACCATAGCTGACTCTGCTAACCTTATGATGGATCCCCTACCTTATGTATTTATTTTTATTTTCATAAGCACCCCAAAACCAATTTTTTATGAAAGAGTCTTTGTGTTGCTCAGGACCTTTCGAAAGGCTGCACTACTTCCATTAGCAGGGAAATGTAGACTCCTTTGGAGTGAGAATTTCTCTGATGACTTCCATTGATACTGCCTAACCAAAGGTGACTTTTCACTTGCAGTGTAACCCTGTGCACATGGAGTCTATTAACACCATTCCACATTATATTATTTAAATGTATCTATGTATTTATCTATATGTCTGATGCCCTTTCCCTTTGGGAACTCCCTTGAGGGGATGATCCCATGGTGTAGCGGTTAACATTCCTGACCATGTTGCAATCATGGGCCACCCAGGGTCAAGCACATAGATTTGAATCCTAGATGTGACAGTCAACCCAGCTGTTCATCCACCTCTAGGGGTTTCCCATTTAAATGAGTACTTGGCTCAGGCTAGGTTTGATCGAGTAAGTAATGAAAGGGTACAAGAGACATTTGGTAATAAAAAGAGTGTGGTTGAGAGAGCAGAGGAGGGTGTGTTGAAATGGTTTATACATATGAAGAGAATGAGGGAGGAAAGGTTGACAAAGAGGATATATGTGTCAGAGGTGGAGGGAACGAGAAGTGGTAGACGAAATCGAAAGTGGAAGGATGGAGTGAAAAAGATTTTGAGCAATCAAGGCCTGAACATGCAGGAGGGTGAAAGACGTGCATGGAATAGAGTGAAATGGATTGATGTGGTACAATGGGGTTGATGTGCTGTCAATGGACTGAACCAGGGTATGTGAAATGTCTAGGGTAAGCCATGGAAAGGTCTTTGAGGCCTAGATGTGTGGATAGGGAGCTGTGGTTTCAGTGCATCATATATGACAGCTAGAGACTGAGTATGAACAAATGTGGCCTGTTTCATATGTTTCCTGGCGCTACCTCACTGACGCAGGGGGTAGCGATGCTGTTTCCTATGGGGCGGGATGGCGCCGGGAATGGATTAAAGCGAGCAAGTATAAATATGTACATGTATATATATATATATATATATATATATTTATTTTATTTTATTATACTTGATCGCTGTTTCCCGCGTCAGCGGGGTAGCGCCAGGAAACAGACGAAGAAAAAATACCCCATCC
>JAYMFT010310754.1:0-10123 GCA_038088735.1 Panulirus argus | reverse complement strand
TTTTCCTGGGGTAGAGGAGAAAGAATACTTCCCTCGTATTCCCTGCGTGTCGTAAAAGGGGAGGGAGCGGGGGGTTGGAAATCCCCCCCTCCAGTTTCTGCTTTTCAAAAAAGGAACAGAGAAGGGGCCAATTGAGGATTTTCCCTCTAAGGCTCAGTCCTCTGTTCTTAACGTTACCTTACTAACGCGGGAAAGGGCAAATTTGTATAAAAAAAAATATATATATATATATATATATATATATATATATATATATATATAGCTGTATATGTGTGTGTGTGTGTGTAATCGCATATATCTCTGATCGCTGACTGAAGATGTGTCCCTAAAGCATCACCCAAAATCGCCAGTGGTGGACAACAGAGGTCGTCCAAGAAGTACAGTACCAACAGCATTTGACCTTGGGGTTTGTCCTGGCAACACAGCTAACGTCATTGTCATTGCTTTATGGCTGGGTTGGTCTTGCTGGTACGGGGTTGGTGTATGTTGCTTTCACGGTCATGGTGTTGGTGGGTGGCTGTGGCAGTTGCTCGGTAAGTCTGTGTTCCAGGCTGGTTTTGCTATTTGCTAATTGGGTCTGGGTGTTGCTAGGTGGGTCTGGGGCTGCAACAATCGTTCACTCGTTATGCTAACTGTCCGTGGTTGCGGTTCCCTGTTGGCTTGTGGGACTGACAGTAACGGTGTTGTGGTGGAAATGTGCGTTTCCTGTCATTTGCAGGTCTCTCGCGTCGGGCATGTTAATACATACTCTGCAGGGGGCACGGCGCAGGAGTTACCGCGCCGTGTCGCTTAAGAACACTGATGCAGGACTGTCAGGCTGCAGACGTCGCCGCTCATGGCCTTCAGCTTAAACTTTTGCCACTCGTGTGGAATCTGCTTTTTGCTGAACCCCGTGTTTGTATGTGCGTACTTGTGTGTTTCTGTGTGTGTGTGTTTGTGTGTAAGGAAGATGTGGCCTGTGGTGCCGGTACTTTAACAGAATGATTACCAGTACTCCCGGCAAACCAGTTGTTGACCAGTATAAAGAGCTTTACGGTTTGATCCCAGAACAGTTATTGTCTTAGGGTGTGTTTAGACAAGGTATTTAGTGCAGAAAGCAGACCACTGGTACATTGCGATTATAATGCAGTATTTTGTAATACACATGTGACACTCACGGCTATCGACGTATATGTTTCTTAATAGATATTGTGAACAATGTCGTAAACATGTAAGAAGTCATGTAATTTGACCTGTTGCATGCATTGACAACTCATACAGTGCGGCAACACATCATTTATAGGAAAGTGTAATGTTGCAATATCCTTCTGCGTGAGTTGGACGGTGGAAATATTGCTGAAGTTGTGGCATGACGAGCTGGGTGGTGAGGGGCGTCGCTGTCAGAACTGACAGGTAGTGGGTGTGTGGTGGGCAGGTGGTCCCTCGAGTCTCTCTGCCTGTAACGGGATACCACCCCCCACCAACATATACCTAGCATATACACGACATGAACGGAGATCTCCCTGTTCCTCCTCCTCCCAAAACAGTCACACACACACACACACACACACACACACACACACCTTTCTGTTGCTGGGGTGCCGCAGGCCTCAAGGGTCCTACCCCCTCCACCTCAGTCCTAAGAACACCCACACAGGCCCAGTGTCTGACCTTCTCTTGTACTACATAACAGTTGGAGTGTCAGCCACTCACTGCTTCTGGAAACGCCTTTTGCTGTACTATCATGAATCCATCCAAATGAATTTAAAATGCAGGATAAGGTTACTCTTTCCCAGCAGATAACATCGTCATAGACCATCAGGTCCTCTGTTACGTAGCTTTCCAAAAGGCACCCACTGTGTCAGTCATCATGCACTATGCCAGAAAACAAATTTTCGCTTTTTTCTTTAAAAGTGAAACTCGCGACCTAAAAAGGCTTTGAGTAGTCTTTTCCCATTTTGTGCTTTACAGTTCTTGTGCTTTCATTCAGTGCCTGGCGTTGTTGAGGGTCTGTGTCCACGATGACAACTGACCGCATTGTACTCTGGTCCCGTACTGTGTATTACCTATACTGTAAACAATCATTTGACGCAGACAGCCCGTCCGACGCCTAACCGTGTTGCACCAATTGCTCGCAGCCGCACCACACGTTTGCCACGTGAGCACCTCGTTAATGTAGGGTCGGCGAGGAATTGGGTAACACCAATCCCAGCACACGTCAACCCACCCGCCCTCCGTCCCGTTGCAGGAAACCATGGGAACCGGAAACCCAGCCTGTTAACACAGCAGATGTGATGGCTGCCGCTTGTGTGTCTGGGTCTCTGTGGACCATACATACAGTTGTCATGTGTGTAGACCTTTGAAGCTGCCTTAAAGTGGCGCCCGTGTGATGCCAGGTAACTCTAGAGGTGACAGGACTTTCACTAGCACAGGTATGACAAGGTATTCGATACGCGTTTTTCCGTAAGGCCATAATCTGCAACTTTGATATCTGGAAAACCGTGGGAGACAGAAGAGACTGGGACCCATGTTGGTGATATTGCAGCTTTCATTTCTCATGCCAGTTTGATATTCACAGGAGTTTGACATCTTATAAAGGTTGGGTTTGCAAAGGTTTCCATCAGCTGTCTCATGCTGGAGATAATGTCTTGGAAGTCAGCTGAAATATTGGTGTGCATACTTGGCCGTATGTGGCGACCCTCTCTTGCTGTGTGGGGCAAAAATATGGGCAACTTCATTGCAAGCTTTTTAATGTGTGATGTGACGAGGAAGGGTCAAAAAGGCAGTGAGGAGTGTGTGCGGTCGTAGAATTGTCCTGAACACCTGAAAAATGTGTTCATGGTTTTTCGATTGGTTGTTTTAACCTTAGGTTGATGGCCTTAATGAATCTGGTAGCAGGTGGGCTTAAAGCTCGAATAACCAACTAACCAGTGGCCATTGTGGTGGGGAGTATTAGTGCTGTCGTGTGGGTGAGCTTGTCCTGTAGGGTTGGGGGGGATGGGCCAACCCGTGTGATCACATAGCCAATGCTTGGCTCGTTACTTTAGTTGTGTGGTCAGGGTCGGTGGCTCTTAGCATCCTGTACTGTTAGATGGGTGGTGTGGCCAAGTGGTTGTCACCTGGCGTAATTACTGCTTGGCCAATGCAGGTGCCTTGCTGTCTTAACACGTTCCCCACACTCCAAATTCAAGCGAAAGTTTGTTGTGAGCTATGCGGGCATCGTTATAGCTTGTAATTTAATCTTGAGCACGACGGCAAAACCCGTAAGGTCAGGTCAAAGGTCAGGCCATTATACTCGGTAGTCACAATGTCGTGCTCAAGGACCGTACCATCGTGGACATAGGGTTGAACGAAGGTGAATAAGGTGTAGGGGATGTCCATGACGGGGCGTAGTTCACGCCATGTTCAGGGGCTCCTCGCAGTCCACGCTCACAACCTGATGTGTAAACAAAAGATAAATTCTGTTGACAGGCGAGTTTATAGCACGTGTGTGTTAAGCTTTAGTTGACGACCACGAGTAATAGGGAGACTATGAGCTTCTTCATAGGAATTAGTAGCAGATGAGAGGATGTTACGGGTTCAAACACAGCACACTCCCTCTCGCCACTGAACTAGAGTTGCAATCTAGGTAACCTATAAGAAAATGTCTTACTACGAATGCCAAGTGGTCTTTTTGTAAAGTTATTAAGTTGCCAATTTTAGTAGTTGCTTAGTTTGGTGTGTTTTGTACTGTTGTAAAATTATAATTGTACAGTTGCGGTGGATTAGATGCGGTTTCCGAGCCAATGAGTCGACTGTGGCTACATTAAGGACGTTCTTGAAAGTCAACTGGTACATGGTTTGTCTGTGGGGTTTATAACACACAGAGAGAGAGAGAGAGAGAGAGAGAGAGAGAGAGAGAGAGAGAGAGAGAGAGTAGTGGTGTGCAGAGGAAAAAGTTTATTTACCCCGACGTTGGTGAGGAAGTAGAGCGTAATGAAGACAGTAAGTACTCCCTGGGTGTGGCGTGTGGTACGAGGGTACAGAGAGTGGCGGTAGTAGTATTGTGGTTAATATGTTACCGCTGGGTGTGTCGGAGGTACTGACGGTGGAGTATGTATGCAACCAGGTGTTGGTGTGACACACGTGGTTGGAGAGCTGCAGTATCTTGATGGATAGTGTGACAGCACAGGTCGTAGGGTGGTATGCCACGGGGAGTGGGAAGAGCATGGACAGGTTGTACAGGTATTGGAAGTGATATTACGGCTCTGGCTGATAGGATGGATGGAGAGTGGACATAGGGAGTTGAGGAGACGAGAATATTATCATGCAACAAAGGCGTTGCGAAGATGATCGACTCGCGGAATACCCCTAACAGCCTCCAGAACTGAACCACCGCAAGTCACTTCACCGTCAGCCATATCAAGACCTTAGTTATGCACATGACCCTTGCTGACAACCTTGTCCGTTGTCGTCTCGCTGGGCCCCAGCCACCCCTCCACGTTCGTCAGTCTATCGGGTTACAGTGTGTCACTCCGGACGACAAACCGAGCTGGAGGGAACACGTCATTATCGTCATCAGATCCTCCGGCGTTCGTGTACACAGTCTTCGTAGACACGAGACGCACCTGAACCCAAGAATACCCAGACAGTTTTCATTCTACCCAGCCTCGCCCCATGTCTCCTTCGCTTGATCTTTCCCGCTGTCCACAACATTACAAGGTCTATGAAAGATGCAGAAAAGGACATGCAAAATCGTCTTCGGTTCCTATAACCCTCCACCCTTTCAAGAGGCGTTGTATTATTATTTGTAAACGAATGGTACAGGTAGTGGGAATGGGTGGGGGTCCTTGATTACAGGCCCAGTTGGCTCAGATGGCTGGGAGTGGAGAGAGGTGACACACGGGTGTTGAGGGAATGTACCAGCGACCTGGCGACACCCGACACCTGCCAAAAGCTGGTGCCCCGCCGCCACACACTCACCACCGACACCACCGCCACCATTAATGTTGTCTCTAGTCTCTGATGGAGACGTGATGAACCGGCGAGTATAAAATGGCGCTTCTTTTGCGACTCTTGGATGATGACTACACATCCTTCAGGTGATTAGATTGTAATTATGGGCTCTAATGAAATGTTATTGACAGGTTGTCGTGATGATATGTATTGTCTTTGTGCACGTGCTTCCGGTGTGGGTTTTTGTCCTGGTGTGGGGGTAGGACGTTGTCGACCCGTGCCGTCCCCTCACCTGCCAGTGACCAGTCTGTTGTACGTTCCTGATGCTGGCACCAAGGTCTAGGAGTAGGCTGAGGATTAGTCACCTAAAAAAGAAATAGACGTTCTTTAAGGCAAGTTTTTTGCGCCGATCGTTATACAGTGTAATCCTGTCACAAGGAGTCCGTAGTGGACATGGATAGGTTGTAGTTGCTTGTTGTTGGTGTGAGGACACGAGAGAGTGTATTGTGAGGGGGATGGGTGAGTCTGGAAAGAGAGGGAGAGGGAAGGACTTCGCTCATCCGTACCTGGGACAATAGCCAACTCAGGTGAAGCCTGGAGGTCACTTTCCTTTGGGTCCAGGTGAGCCAGGTCACACACCTGTGTATGTTAACTTGTGGCCTTGTTCGTTACAAGAATACCCTGTGTGACTCCAGATGGCAGGACAAGAATGCCTTGTCATCTTAGGACATCGTTTCAGTTGTCGATGATCGTGTTCTCCTGTTGCCACTGCTGCCGCGTTCTCTGTACCTTAACCCTGCCAGTGTTATGTAAGCAAGACAGTGATATACTATACGTGGTGTTGGTGTCCAGCCGACGACTGTGGTGTCGGTTTCTCCCGTGAGGAGATTGACGTCCGGGAGATAATGAGGTGGGTATATGAGCAGCGTGTATGGCCCTCGCCCGCAACTTGGATTAATTTTTTTTTTTTCACTTGGGTTATTATGATAAATATTGAGCCTGATAGTTGGCTGAGGGAGTGGGTGTCTTTAGGACCCAATCGGTGGGTCTCAGCAGGGCCCAGCTGTTGGGTGTCAAAAGGACCCAGCGGGTGGTTGTCATCAGAACTCAAAGGGCGGGTTTTATGAGGACGGGGCGGGTGCGGGTTGTCAACAGGAAGAGGGCTGGTGGTAGCAGAAGGAACGGTGGTGGCACGAGTGATCGGGTAACACTGGAGCTTCCGGTCTGACCCGTTTACATTACGTGGCAGCTGACGGCGATGGTCGTCATTCATGAGTGGCAGCTCAGTCTTCGGCCACCGCCCGCCCTGCCCGCGCCCGCACGCTCTCATGTTGACTCACCTCCCACCGCTGCCAATTGTCTGCACTCACCGTGGCCAGGTGGACCCTCCTGTGGCAACAACCCGGCCAGGGAAACACTGGACTGTCGCTCGTGTCACCTGCCTATGTTTATATAGTCATAAGAACTGAGGGTGGTGGACCCGTGTTGCGAGGCGCCATGGCGTGTCCTGCCCTCCCTCGCCATTGTCCTCGGCTCTGGGACTGGTTGCAGTACCCTCTCTGCTAACTGTACTTTATCACGGCTCAGTAGTTTTAGCTGATGACTTACTGAGGTTAACTTGTCCGTCCATGAACGAGTGTTATATACATGGAAGGTGGAGCAGTGTTTGTGGTGCATGGTGGGGTGGGTGTTGGTGCCCCTGCCGCCATGAGCAGTATGAACACGTCGCTTGCCACTCAATCTTGCTCAGGGATCATGTGATGAGGAACACTTGTCGGGTACCTCACGCTAGCAAGCTCGTTGCCATTGCTGTCTTCACGCCTCACCATATGGTTACGCATGATTTTATTTTGACAATATTTCCATCGTATTTCTGTTGACAAGTGTAATATAATTTCCGGTCTGGCTCGCACTCCATTTTGTAAGTGGGGCGGCTGGAAATGTATGCAACCAGGAAAGCTATTAGTCATCGCTATGCCCGTGTGCTGACGAGAACATATCGAACTAATTTCCACGTCTGCCTCATTGTAAGAGCAGCTGTACTTAACCATCCGACCCCGTGGGAGGACCCGCTTGAAGGTGAGCTCATCCCTTCGTGTGGATGAGTGCCATACTTTAAGGAAAGAAGACCACTCATCTGTGATTTGTTGGTTTATCTCACCACATGGGGACTTCACCTGGGCTTGGTGCTTCATATAACGAATGTGAGCCCTCATCGGATGTCTTTCTCGACGGATATATTCCATTACGGTGTGAACGACGGTGAGTACCCGCCCGTCCGCCAGGGATCCTGAAGCATGACGGTGGCTAGTGAGTGACTGTCATCAGGGACTCCCGCAGACGAGTACCTCACCACCTGGCGGGAAGGTGTGAGGTGTTGCGTAGTGAGGGACGGTGGCTGTGTCGTCACCAGCAGCGGTCACCTCATCCAGCATGCTGGACTACTTCCGACTGCGACGGTGGTCTCACGTCGAGTTTGATCCGGAGAAGATCACCAACATCTTCACCACCACCGTCACTTCCCCCGCCTCAGCCCCACCACCCACCATAACCTCCAACACCAAGACCACCACCTCAGCCCCCACCTCCACCACCACTGTTTCCAGCAGTGCCCGTCTCCCCTCCACAATACCATCCACCTGCACGCCCAGAAACACGTCACCCACCACTGCCACCACCACTACCACCACCAATTCCACCACCACTTCCACTACCTCCACCACTGCAACAACTTCTTCCCCCGCCGTTTGCACCACCACCACTACAACGACAACTTCCCCCGCCGTATGTACCACCACCACTGCTACTACCAGAACCACTACCACCACTACTACTTCGCGCACGCTGCCTGCCCCCACCGCACACGTCAGGCACGTCACCACCCGGTCCATCTCTCTACAGGAGTTTACCAAGTCCAGAAAGGTGGGTTTGGCTCTCGTAGGCTCGTGCTCAGTGTGTATACGTTCGTAGTACATGCATGTCTGGGCGTGCATGTGTGATTCCCTGTTTATGATTTGAACTGTATGGTTTGTGAGTTCAACAATCGTGGGGCCCCATCTCTTGAACTTTATTTTTTATATTTATGACGAGACTTTGTCATTAGACAGGGCTAGGGTAAGGGCCTAGCAGTCACCACGCGAAAATTGAGTCGAGTATAAGGAGTTATGCGAGTTACATGTCATCGTTTGTAACTTATGTACATGATAGAGGAAGAGTTTGTGGACTGAATACTAGCAATCCACGTGTATGTGAGGCAGAAAGAAGAGACAGCATCCTGAGCCAGGGAGGGAAACTTGAAAGCTAGTTTAGTGCTGGTTATCATTGTGACACGCTTGAGCGTTCTTGTATGCATTTACACGATTGTTGATTTTTAATTCTTGCTGGTTTGTTGAAGGAAAAGGATGGTTCTCTGGGAATGATGTGCTGATAGGGTCACAAACATTTGGCAAAACATGAAATGGCATTAAAAAGGTACATTGACATTCCGTAGGGTTTGCAAAAATAAGGAGAAAATGGTAGGTCAGAACTGTTTCGTTAGGCCCCTTATGCGTATATAGATATTAGAACATTTACTTGTTAGAGGTGACCAGGGCATTATTCGTTCACGAGATCACCTGAAAAGATGATCCTTGGTGTGTGCTAGTCTCGTAATACCGTCTGAAATGAGAGGAGGCTGAGTTTTATTCTGCTGTCATTAGTTTAACATTTGTGGCCCTAGGTTGAGGAAGAGTGTGGGTGATGTTACGAGGGTTGGATGTACTGGATTCAATATTGAACTGGTAATGTAGTAATGATCATAGATAGGTGGAGTACCTGTGACTGATAGGGGGAAGGCTAGATAAGGACTCGTATATAGTTGGATGTGGCTAGGTAAGGTGCTGGTATTGGGCTCCAAAAGAATAATAGGTTGTATCTGGGGCAAGTCGAGTATGTGTTAGTTATCCCTTAACGGTGTATTAATGAAAGTCAGCATGGTGAGGCTGTTTGTGTATTAGTCACCCCTGGTTGTCGTGGTAGAGAAAACTGGTAACATTGTCTTTAAGGTAGAAAATGTGGCTAAGGAGTAACGTATGTATACTAAATGGCTTATATTTCTTCAAAACAATTACGGTTTAGAAGTAGAGATGGGTGGATACCACGGAGTTGTCTTTAGCAGCTTTATCCTCTCTGTTGTTCGTGGTGCCAACCGCCGCAGTGGAATTACCAAATGATTCTACCTACACTGTACGTTGTTAAAGGAAAGAATCCTGTCTTTAGTTACGAGATAGTCTGTTTATGATCGAAGCTGTGATTTCTGTACCACACAGCCATAGTAAAACATACTGAGGAGACATGTTATAACACACTGTATCGGGAAATTAATCTTAAACAAGAAAATGTTCTTTCGCCTCTTCTCCAGCCCAAAGCCATACTGGTTTGATTGGTCATAATACGTAATTTGATAGAATTGCTCTTAGAAAAAGCTTGGTCCTCATTTCTTTGCATGTTCTTATCTCTTTTCCTGGTGCAAGGTCAGTCTCTACAGAAGCGATGTTCTTCATAGGACAAGGGAGGGATAGGTGCGTATAGCTATCACAGGAATGATTGTAATTATCAAGATACTTTAGACAAAAGTGACCAGAACTGCGGTGAGCACAGAAAAAATATATAAACCCACGTGCGTATAATGCGTAAGCCAAGCTACGCCCCCGAGGACCTTAAGCAAGACAGTTCACCAGTCATTTCCAGCTGTCTTTACGGGTGCCTGTCTACTGACGTTGGCGCCAAAGAAAACGAAGCGTATGGCAGGAGTAACTCGTATTGTGCGAAGTGTACTCTTAGACTGCTTCTCCGAATGGAATCACCAGTTTGTACGGGGTACTGGGGGAAACTCCCAGCATCGTAGATTGTAGATGTTGTTGAGTGTTTTAAGTATTTTGTGAATTCTGTAACCCAAGGACATCTTGCAGGTTCCAGCAACTTTTAAACCAGTGCTACAGTTAGTAGCAGGGAAATGTTGGACACCTTTGGGTTGAGAAGTTCATCGATGAGATTCCAGTTCTTTTCGTTCATTGACAATGATGTAAAAACCCGTCGAAGGTGATTTTTCATACGCATCTTAACCACATCTATGTAGAGCCCGATAATGCCTTTTAAACTATATATATATATATATATATATATATATATATATATATATATATATATATATATATATATATATATTTTT
>JAYMFT010310743.1:0-10123 GCA_038088735.1 Panulirus argus | reverse complement strand
ATATATATATATATATATATATATATATATATATATATATATATATATATATATATATATATATATACACACACGTGCAGAAGGCAGGTGTGCATGGGTTGGCCTGAACCACAATCAGTCAAAATGCTGTACTGGTTATTATGGTTAACGACTCAAAGTGAAGTTACGGGACTGTTAAACTTTTACAGCAAAACTGAGCATATATTTCGTGCATAAGAGAGAATTCCTAAAATTCCTTTTTCTCTCTTTTTTTCCCCCTCCTGTTTAGGACGTCTTTTTAGAAGACTGTCAAATGAGGCGCGAGCGAGTCTTCCTCATGACGCGCCCGAGAACCTGGTCATTTATAATGTGTGGCAAGACCACTGGAACCATGGGATGATACACATATGAAATAAGGGAAAGGTCTGGGTGTAGTTAGGGTGTAGATAAGGCCAGGGTGTAGGTAGGGTGAAGTAAAGGTGTAGTAAGGTGCAGATCTCATGGTACAGTGTGGTGGGTGTGGATCGTACGGTACAGTGTGGTGGGTGTGGATCGTACGTACAGTGTGGATCATTTCGGCCCATATTCTCGATGTTAGCCTGGCAGGTAAAAGCTTGTCAATGCAATCGCTTATGTACACAGAATTATCAATATGTTTATTGCATGTTAATGGACATGAAATATTTATAGTAAATAGTTAACCAGAAATGTGTCTTATCATAGTTAGATTGAATCATGCTCTGTTGATCAGGATAATACCATGGACGCTACGGTGTAACAGTGAAGAACACACACTCTACTGTTATAGAGAACACAGAACACAGATGGGGTACTTTGGAGAACACTATAGAGCAGCACACATTTCTACCAAGAGCTTTTGTTATGTACTGATATATCTACCCAATCAGCCAGTCAGCATAAACAGCTACCCTATGAGCCAGCTTATCTACCAGTCAACCAGCCAGCCAACCAGGCCCAGGGTCGTGTGAGGACATGGTCGTGTGGGGGGACCTGGTTGTGGCAAAGGAACTGCATGAGAGTCTGAGGGGAGGAGGGAGGGGAGGAAGTCCCCATGACGAGAGGTCAGGCACACACTAACTACCACCCACTGGTCATGCAGCTCCCACACAACAATAGGCAGTTATCAAGACTCATCTTCTATGTCTTATGTAAATCATAAAAAATACAGAAATGGTGACGAGGTCAGGAGCAGGTGAATGAGACGACAGGAGGGTTAGGCAAGAGAGAGATGGGCAGAGGGACCTGGTTGATGGAAGATGATACCAGTGGCGCTTAACTTAGGCAGCAACGGTAGTATTTCAGGTAACACATCAACAAATGTTCGTGAATGAATTGTCTATCTTTTTTTTTTTTTTCAGGGCAGCCTCGGAAGTCCTGGAGTTATGATCATCAGCAAAGCCTGCGACGAGGGCGGAGGGGAAAGGGACGGGGGCGCCATTGCATCCCCCCTGCAGGAGCAAATACACACGGTGGGGAGAACATGAGCCAAGTACAACTTGTTATTGTTGTCCCGTACACTTGGGACTGTCCTGGTCTGTGCTCAGTAAATGCCACAAACAAGAACTCAGGACCAAGAAGGCTGAGGAAGATAAGAGAACCTCCTCAGACGAGAGGGGAGTGGTAGGGACACGTAGTGAGCAACTGGATGACAAAACTGACTGGTGCTATACAGACGAGAGGTTAAAAATGTGTGAGGGCTGAGTACGTGGAAGTGTGGAGCTTCGATCCAGCCCCACACACAGGAGTGTGGGGCTGGGGTGTGGAGTCCTGTGGTGAGGGATATGCTCGGCCGTTTGCTCTGGGTCACCTGTACAAAAAATGGCGCATAGGAGGCAGGGACTTTTGACCCTCCTCTCGACAATGAGACGTCCCAACAGCTAGAGACACACTGTGAGAGGAACCGCGGCTCATCACACAACGCTAAGACCTACATAAATCTGCGTAATTAATGTGTGAACTTAGAACTAGGATGAACAATATGAGAACAGGACTAAGGATAGAGTAAAGGATATGCTCGACAAAGAACCACAGGATTGTTCTCAGGATGCAGATGGAGTGAAGCGGTCATGCAATGATCGTGAGAGGGTATATATATCGTGCATGACTGGCGTCTGGTTTACCTGTTTGGGTCGACGTGTCGAAGAAGGCACAGGACGTCTCCACGGTCATGGTAGCGACGGTGCCGTCCGTGATCTGGGCGCTGGAGTCCCGACGGCCGCGGGACTTGGACATCTCCTCGCTCTGGGTGCTCTGTCGCCGGAAGTTGCGCGCCCGCATGATGTCCTCCGTCGTGGACTGCCGGCGGAACCCCCGGGAGAGCAGGATCTCCTCGGTGGTCGACTGACGGCGGAGTCCCCCGCGCTCCTTGGGCGAGTGTTCCCTGGAGGAGCAGGTGGAGGACGAGTCTGGGGAGCGGGGAGAGCGGGACGGTCTCCGGCCGCGGCCGCAGTACTCAGCGGCCGTGGTCGACTGCCGCCTCAGCCGGCTCCTGGGGGACGTCTCTCTCGAGTTGGAGTCGCTCGCCTCCGGGGAGAGGTGAGGTCGGGAGTCCCGTCGCGCTCTCCTGACGAGGGAGAGCTCCTCTGCCGCCGCCGAGTCAGGCGAGAGCGAGTCCCGACGGAACTTCTTGGGCAGGCCATCGGTCTCTGGGGCATCAGGGGAGAGGAAGGGTCGCGAGCCTCGACGAGACCCCGGCAGCGGCAGGCCGTCCTCGATCACCGTCGACTGCCGTCGCAGACTTCGGCACTTCGGCGAGGGTTCCCGACTACCTCTCCCCGACCCTCGCTCGGGCGAGACCTGAGGACGCGAGTCCCTCCTGCCGCGGTAGATCTGCGTGGTGGACTCTCTGCGTATGGTCGTGGTAGGGGAGGACGGGGCAGGAGACGACACCGGAGATCTCGGCTCCATGATTCCAGGCTCGGCTTGGTCCTTCCCACCCGTCGAGATCTGCGACGCCAGCGAGGTCTGCGAGACGTGGGACTCGGCCGAGACCTGGGTCGTGACGACGGTTCTCGGCGTCAGGTCTCGGGGTTCCGGGGAGGAGACGTGCCTCGGGGTGTGTATCTCCGGCCGGTCGGGCGAGCACGTCTTGTCCACGCTGTTGCGGCTGGCCCGCGTGTACACCTGCGTCGTCGAGTCCCGCCGCTCCTTCTTCTCTTGCTCCAAGGAGTCTCGCCTCCGCCGAAGGATTTCCGCCACGCTCTCCCGCCGGGCCAGAAACTTGGCAATGTCCGTGCGTATGTCTGTGCCGCTCTGGCGTCTCTTCTTCATCTCGGCCGAGGACTCCCGCCGGGTCTTGATGCGGGGTACGTCCACGATCGAGTCTTTCCGTCGCCATGGCAATGACTTGGCGATGTCGGCCAGGGACTCTCTCCGGCTGAGGTCTCGACTCTCCCTGCGGGTGAGGGGTCCGACGGGCGTGCTGGTGGTCGTGCCGGTGCTGGTGGATCGCTCCGTCAGATCCCGTCGCCCCCAGTCTCGAAGGATGTCGGTGAGCTGCGCCAGGGAGGACCGTCTCCTTCGGGAGGTGGGAGGAGAAGTCTCCCGCACCTCCCGGGGGGGCTCGATGGTGGTGATCTGGGCCGAGGAGTCCCGCCGGCCCACCCGAGGCCTCGGCGACGAGCTGTCGCTGTGGATCTCGTCGTAGCCATTGCCGCCCTCCCAAACTAGACCCACCTGGTGGCTCAGGATGGGCAGGTTACAGACGAAGCAGATGGCGGACATCCTCCTGTGGGAGACACAGACGGGGTTAATCACACTTGGTCACGACCAGACACTACACGTACAATCCACCCGACGGGTGGGTGTCGCCCACAACGTTGTACACTTCAGTTACACTCAACACGCTGGGAGGGCGTCCTCCTCCTGCCAGAGAACCTCAGGGGACACGGGCCGAGCGGCCCTTACTAAGGCAGGAGGCACTGACGAAGGAGGTTGTGTGAGGACCTGCATGTACATTGTGTGTGTCCCAGAAGGGACGTCTATGTCGATGGAGGACTAGTTTCCCGCGTAACTGAGGTGTTCGTTGTGTGACACAGGTGATGGCTGATGTCCACCGTGTGTTGACTGGTGTTTCTTGTTTGCCACAGTTCATAAACCGCTCGGAGAGCAAAACAAATCGAGTAAATATATGTATTTCAAGTGTAATTATGTCTTAACTACAATGTCTGCCATGTTCTCAATGCATCTGATTCACTGTTTAACATCTTAACTACGACTCTGATTGGAGTATATACAACTTAACCATTATGTATTCTGATTCATATGTAATGTGATTAATGTACTTAACCCTTCTGGTGTCGTATGTGTGTCAAAAAGCATGTAATACTGAAAAGACGCCTCGGAGGGCAGCATCTAATACACACACACACACATATTTACCTTCATAACGATAGCTCAAGCAAAGGAGACAAATGCTTACTTCACACACGTGAAAGGCTGGAGAAACACACACGTAATATGTGAAGACTGGTGACCACTATCTACGTCAAGATTCTACAGTAAATATTATATAGTCATATGAAGCTTTTTGAAGTTCCAGTCACTCGCTGGAGTCAAAACAGTCTACTACTGAAAGCGTTTAGTACACATAAAGAGAGAGAGAAAAAAAAAATTACACATTTACATTTTCAGTATTAGATTTTACACATGCTTATAAATCTTTTTATCAGATGTTGAAAAAAATCTTTATTACTCTTAAGAAGTATATGATAAGAGTGTACAGAGGACGTGACTACAGCCAAAAGTGAAGGTTCAAGTCAATTGTTTCAGTCTCCCAAAAACCCAATTTTAACAAACCACACTCGCTCTAAAAATCGTAATAAAATAATTTAGTGAAAAAAATTTAAAAATCAATGACAGTGTTGAATATATATATTTTTTCTTTCCTGGTGGATTAAATATCGTAAAAAAAGTGGATATAACTTCATAGTATCAGGGGTCCCAATTCAAATAATTTGCCAATGCTTTAAACTGACGCAAAATAGGCACGAACTAACACACACACACACACACACACACATGCCCACTGTCACCGTGAGTCACCGTAGAAAACTAGCCCCCCCCCCCTTCCCTTTTAAAAGAGGTCAATGTAAACCTGAGGATATTTGGAGTACTGAAGCCTCACTCGTGAGGGGCATGAGAGCAGGAGGGGAATTGGGGGGAGGGGGGAGGGGAGGCAGGTGGCGACAATCATCTTGAAGCTGTCCTCAAGTGTGGGTCACATTGCTGACGTTCACTGGTCGACGCTCACCCTCCCACGGGCGCTTGATCGTCTCAGCGAATCGCCTGTGCCTCGGTTATGAGATGATGTGTGGAGTCCTCGACCTGACATCTATTAACGGGTCGGGTCAAAAAGAGGGGCTCGATCCGGCGACTTGCTGGTTGCATGAACTTCAACTCCATCAACCGTTGGCACACCACAACCTCACAATGACTGTTGGCACTAGTCTACACACTGTCAAATTCAGTGTTCTTTTTTCTTTCCCTCATATTCGCCATTTCCCGCTATAGCGAGGTAGAGCCAGGACTAGACGAAAAACGGTCTCATTCGCTCGCATCCACTCCATAGCCTCACAGATCTCTCCATGATTTCCCCCCCTGACTTGCTTCATATGCTCTGGTTCAGTCAACTGACAGCACGTCGCCCCCTGTATACCACATCGCTCCGATTTCCTCTATCCCGTACACATCACACATCCTCTTGTGTGTTCAGGCTCCGAACTCTTGAAGCCTCTTTCACTCCAAACCTTCCACCTCCTAGATCTCACCTCTTTCCCTGTTCTCTCCAATTCCGACATGTATACACTCTTAGTCAACCTCTTCTCACTCATCCTCTCCATATGTCCAAACAATTTCAGCACACCTTCTTCAGCTCCTCTTTCTACCACACCTCTCTCTTACCCTATCATTTGTTAGTTGGTCTACCCTTCTCACACCATATACTGTCCTCAAACATTTCGTTTCCAACACTAACCTCTGCTTTCAGAATTTAACCGAGACCCTCGCCTCGCACTCATAGAACACCGTCGGGACTACTCTACCATCAAACATGACAATCTTTGCACACGCAGACACTGACGTCTCTTTCCACACATTCCTCAATGAACCCCGTTAAGACCTTGGCCCGTTCCTCAGCTTCTGGCTCACTTCGGCTCCCATAGTTCCATTCGCTGCCATGGACACTCCAAAGTATCTAAAATATCCCACTTCTTCCTGGTTTTCTCCATTCAAACTCACACCCCAGCCAACCTGTCTCTTCGCACAGCTAAACCTAATAATCTTGCTCTTGTTCACATTTACTCTCAATTTTCTCCTTTCACACACAAAGACTCCAAACTCAGAAAACAGCTTCTACAGTTTCTCACTCGAGTTTGCCACCAAGTAACGTGCGTCAGCAGCAAACAGAAACTGGCTCAACTCAGAGTCATCCCCAACCCCTACAGACTGCAGACCTACCCCTCTCTCCTATTTGTTCTCCTTACACTATTAACTTCCTTCGAGAACTTTATTTTTCTTCTCCCTGAAGTTTGTAGACAGTCATTCATCCCCAACCCTCATTTGCCCTCTTTTTTTTTTTTATTTTAGCCCCTGCACCTTCTTCTTGACCAAATTCCGCTTTCTCTTGTACATCTCCCAATCACACGCACTCTTTCACTGCAGATAACAATGTCCACACACCCCTCTCATCTCTTTCACCAGGAAATGTACTCCCTCATCCCACCACTCACTACCCTTCCTCACATACAAAAGCACTGCTTCCTTAAATGCCCCTTTGCCTAGAACCTTTTCTAAGTTGATACTGTATTTTCTTAGCAGTGGTTTGGTTGGCTGGTTATGGGGATCGCCGCAGTCTCAGGCATTCTGAAAGGACGCTGGTATATAATATGGTAACAAGTGATAACTCAATCATGCAAAATTTGCCATAGATTGTTTACATATGATTATCTGAATGGTTTTAGTGGAGTGTATAGAGACACATCGTTTACCCTAATTAGAAAAGATACTATGCACCGGTTAGATATATAGAAAATTTATTTAATGTCATGCACTACAGATGAGAGTTGTTTTAGTTAAAAAAAAAAGCAGGTGTATATTATCCAGAGTAAGCCAAAAAACAGTTTATAGATTTATATCATGCATCAGCCAGTGTGGTTATAGAGGAGAGTTTCCCCTTTTAGCTTTTAATGATTATTTAAAGCGAGCAGTGAAGAGAATATAGTTTTTCTAAGTTTGAGCCACACCAACACAAGAACTTAGCTACTGGTGCCGTTGCTTTGCTCCGGGCTCGAGCGGTAGGGAGCAAGTAGCCGCTACACGGAACTCACGACTCTAAGTGAGCGTCTTAAGGAACAGCAAAATGGAATTACAGTTATTTAGTGGAGTGGTGTGTTTTTATTTTGGACTGGCTGGTGCGACAGTTTAGCAGCAACAGTCACCCGGGGAGGAAGTCTCTGACAAGTACAGAAAAGCAGGGAATAGTTTCAAAGGTCTGTATTTATATATGCACACTTGTTTTCATTTAGTAAACATGAAATAATCCAAGAAGCAAAACCAACGGAACATTAACGAAGTTTATAGTTTGAGTAACGTTGACATTCACTGGAGACAGACTAGCTACATACTCAAAGCCTTGAGAGCAGTTAAGGTATTATGGGGGGATGGAAGGACCGCTAGAGACCTCCCTCTTAGGGCATCGTTGAGCTACCGACCCCTGACACTGAGGAGCGTAGCAGGGGGAGGGCTTTTTTTGGGGGGGAGTATAACGTGAGGCTTTAGAGAAGGTCAAGACTCAGGCTGTGTGGTAGCCATAGTTGGTGATTTTGGGTGGGGGAGGGCGGGTCGGGTACCCCCGTCCTCCACGCACGCACGCACGCACGCACACACGCACACACACACAAACACTACCCTCACCCCAGGACACCAGCCCGACGCTGCCATGGGAGCTTAAAGCGCCTCAGGTCACGCCCCCTCGCTCGACAGGTGACGTCTCTGACTGAGGCGAGTCCCACTTGACGGGCTCTGAGGATGTCTGTGGGTTTATACATCAGGTCTTCCCCCAGCAGGAGAGACGGTGTCGTGGGTGAGGGCGCCTAGGGTGTGTGTGTGTGTGTGTGTGTGGGTGTGAGTGAGGGTGAGGGAGGTGGTGCCTTGGCCGACCTCCCCCCCGTGAGGCATCACCCCCTACGTTACCTGTGGGAGAAGGGAACCTAGAGGCAGTGTATCACCTGGATCGCTCCCATACTGGAGGCGACTGCTCGTCTTCTTCCTCTTCCACGATGATTGAGGCGGTGATGGAACTGCTTACTCCTGTAGGAGGCCAGGAGGGGGAGGAACTTAAGTTTTTTTTTTCTTTTTAAATAGTCCTGGAGCGGGGAAGGCTGGTTTACAGTGTCCAGAGATTTAGGGCCTCGGTCACGCCGCCTCTCGGCTCACGGAGTCTGTGTCGTCTGCCACTGCGCCGTTGCGCCCAGGGATTGGGGCACAGTCTCACCCGCCAATGCTAGCGACCGTCTGACACACACGCAGACACACAAGCGCGCGCTATGGTCAGGCCCCGTGGGCGTAGAGCCGACACAGGGATTATGGTGGTCAGTGGTCAGCAACCCTTTCTGATGTTCGATATTAATGACCTTATCTGACCATCGCCAAGGGGAATGACACATTACAATCACTCGCTTGATTAAGAATGAGGCTGTAACAACACGTCGCGAATTACAGAGACAAACAAGCAGGTAAACAAGTGGCTGTGACATACGTAGATACATATGTCAGTGAGAGGCATATGACAAAACATAGTCTTACTTCTCGCCATCTCAGGTGAAAGGAAAAATAATTGAAGAATGAACAAATTGGTCAGACGTTCTGCTCAGGTGTTTTCAAAACAATGATCAGTCTTTATGAATATCTTAAACAAACGTTTCATCAGTAAACGTTTTCTTTTAATCATTAGTGGTCTGGGCTGCCCACTCTCAGCTGTGAGGCTAGAGAACGTTTCTTTAGAAAACGTTTTAAAGTCTTTAATCATGGTGGTCTGGGCTGGCCACTCTCTGCTGTGAGGTTATGAACAAGTCATTTAGATTTAGTGCTCTCGTTTTAGGAGACTCGGTCGAATATGAAACAAATATTTGGCCTGTGGGTTGGCGCAGGAACAAACACTGCTAAATCTGGTTAAACGTTTTGAGTGAAAAAAATATGTTTATAATGTCACTTACAGCAATACATTACGAATTCGAATATCATTTACATTATCTTGTCATCTACAGTTGTCAGATGTATAATGTTTATCAGTGGTCTTCCATCCATCTACTATCTACCGTATATAATATATACGTAATAACTCTAGTTTCTGTACGAGTCCCTCAACCAGCAGCTCTTATTTGTGTCTCGTCTGAGCCATCAAATGCTCTTGAGCAAACCGCCAGCAACAAGACAGTCGTATATATACAATATAAATCTTACAAAATACATTTTGATAGATCTGTCGCAAGGCGGGTGTGGCAGACGCCAGTCTCCGGCGTGACCATGGCCATCTTGGTGACGAATTTAATTGTTTTTATTTATTATTTATTCAAATGTTAAAAAATATTTACACTATCATTAGTAATTAAGTCATCGACTTGAAAGTGTACGTACCATCGCCAATGGCAACACTGACACGGTACAGGTGTGTGTACCGTCGCTAGTGGCAACGCTGACACGGTACAGGTGTATGTACCCTCGCCAGTGGCAACACTAACACGGTACAAGGGTATAGTTCTCCATTATGGTACGGTTAGAAGAAAGAGTATTGACCATATTCTAACCCAAAGTAATCAATCAATATAACAACAATTATCCCATTGTCAAACTTTCCCCTATCATAACAAACACATAAATCACCTCATATATCAAAGTTAAAATCAAGTTACCGTAATTTAACATAACGTAACAAAGCTAAATCAATTTAGGTTTGTTGTTTTAGACTGCCATAATGTCAACACCCATCTCACTCCAGCAGTATCAAATATATACCATCAATCTGCAAACGGAGCGTAGAGAAATAAGATAAAACGTTAGAGAGAGAGAGAGAGAGAGAGAGAGAGAGAGAGAGAGAGAGAGAGAGAGAGAGAGAGAGAGAGAGAGA
>JAYMFT010310732.1:0-10123 GCA_038088735.1 Panulirus argus | reverse complement strand
CTCCAGTTTCTGCTTTTCCAAAAAAGGAACAGAGAAGGGGCCAAGTGAGGATTTTCCCTCTAAGGCTCAGTCTTCTGCTCTTAACGCTACCTTGCTAACGCGGGAAAAGGCGAATACGTATGGGAAATATATATATATATATACATATTTATATATATATATATGTATTGCTCAAAATCTTTTTCATTCCATCCTTCCACCTCCAATTTTGTCTCCTGCTTATCCTTGTTCCCTCCACCTTTGACACATATATCCTCTTTGTCAACCTTTCCTCACTCATTTGTTCTATATGTCCAATATATCCTCTTTGTCAACCTTTCCTCACTCATTTGTTCTATATGTCCAAACCATTTCAACCCACCCTCTTCTGCTCTCTCAACCACACTTTTAATTACTACACATCTCTCTTACCCTTACATTACGTACTCGATCAAACCACTTCACACCACATATTGTCTTCAAACATTTCATTTCCAACATATCCACCCTCTTCCATATAGCCCATGCCTTGCAACCATATAATATAGTCGAACTAATATTCCTTCAAACATACCCATTTTTGCTCTCTGAAATAAGGTTCTCTCTTTCCACACATTATTCATCACTCCCAGAACCTTCGACTCCTCCCGCACCCTATGACTTACTTCCACTTCCATGGTTCCATTCGCTGCCAAGTCCACTCCCCGATATTTAAAACACTTCACAATCTCAAATTTTTTTTCATTTCAAACTTACATCCCAACTAACTTGTCCCTCATTCCTGTTGAACCTAATTACCTTGCTCTTTTTCACATTTACTCTTAACTTTCTCCTTTCACACACTTTTCCAAACTCAGTCATCAACTTCTGCAGCTTCTCACTTGAATCAGCCACCAGTACAAAAAAAAAGTATCATCGGTGAACAACAATTGACTCATTTCCCAGGCCCTCTCATCCCCAACAGATTGCACACTTGCCTCTTTCTCTAAAACTCTTGCATTTACCTCCTCAACCACCCCATCCATAAATGACTTTTTTTCTGATTCAATGAAAGGTGCACAAAATATATCCTTTGAATCAAGATTCAGAAAATAATGTTATTGAAGAGAAATGCACCAGCAGTATCATCACTGCCTCTTGGCTACACAAGCACATAAGAACTCACCTGTGATTCTGTTGGTACTTTATGTACCCTATTCTCAAAAGCACATCCTCCTCACTATCCCTAACATTCTACATTTTTACTTCACTCTTTTTTTCAGACAGATCAGAATGAGAAATTTTCTTCTTCATCTGATAAACTCATCCAACACTGCCTTTACTGGTATTTTCAAGGGCATAAGAATGCTCATATGGGCAACATGGGCATGGCCTGCCCCATCCTGAGAAGGGGGAGGGCCAGAAGCCTTGGACATGCCCCATGAGGAAAGTGAAAATAAGAAAGTTTACTAGAGGGTGACTGAGGCCTTCAAGCTGTTCTAATGACTTAATATTCGTCTGAGTTGCCCTATATGACCAGCCAATAGGGATTACAATGCGAGTGGAATTCAACATGTAGAAAATTGTGTATATTGACAATCTGCTACATAAGTGTATAAGTGTAGTTTGATGTTTATAGCAGCAAATGGGTTAACATTATAATATAACATTTAAAGTTCTTAAAAGATAGGTTGGTCTCAAGTCACTAATGTAAGCATTACTGGAATATGTGTAAAACCAAGGTCAAAATAAAGCAGTTGCTCATTGGTGTATACTCTCTTTCACCCATAGTTGTTGCAATAAAGATGTGTACTATCCAGTACATATCTCTATACAACAGATCATTTGATAAAGATTGTTATAGTATTCCTTATTTATCCTTTTTAATTCCTATATTTTTTCTTCCATGCAGAAGACCTACTTTTATCCAAGGGATGCAATCATTATTCACATACTTTCTTGATTCCTTTGGGGCAAGAATCTGAAAAGGGTGCATTTCTATATCAATTAACATGCAGAATTCTTTAGCAAATTTCATGCATTTCTTTTGTCAAATGCTTGAATACAATGGCAGCTCATTTATGGGAGCTGCCAAGCTGCAGCATCCAACCACTGCACTGGCAGACGTACAACATGCCTGCACCTAAAGCTGTAAAATATTGTACCAACCCATGCCTACAAATTACTAATTCACCACTGCTTTCTGAACATAATGAATATATTTTCAATGAAATATGAAAACACATTTATATGATTCACATCATCCTTACATAAATGAAAACACCCATCCAGCAAAGAACAGCCAAATGGGAGGCACAGCACCAGTGCATCAAACTATATGGTACCTAAGAGTACCTCTGGCAACAGTCGGAGATGCCTTGTCTAGTCACTATGACCAATGCCTCTCTAAAGGCTTATATTCCACAGTAAAAAAAAAAAGGATGAGTGTGATGAAATGGATCCAGAAATTATAAGAAATTTCTAGCAAATAAATCAATTGCTGAAAGCAAAGTCTATAATGTCATTCTACCACAATGTAGAAAAAATTGCTTTCTTAATCTTTTGGGAGGAAGTGAATCACACTTGCAAATGACTTTTCACCATATGCCAAAGATTATTTCTTCTAGTTATGCATTTTCTGTCATATGAAGCATATCTTATGCTTGACAAAAGACAAACTTTGAACTCAGTGAGCTCTATACCCAAGAATAAATATGCAACATAAAATCTGAGGAACTTACAAAAAGTTATGAATGATAACCATTTGAAATGAACATTCTCTGAAACATATCCTGTAAAGATTCTAACAAACAAAACTGATTACAACTTTAGAGGCAGATAGATGCTTTCCAACCCTGAAGAGGATTACAATGTTTTTGCTTACTACTGTGACAAATGATAGTAACAATGAAAATCAAGTGATTACAGAACCAAAAAAATCTTATCAAAAAGCTATGTGTAATTATGTTAATTTAAAGAACCACTGTATGGATATGATTTTCAAGTAATCTGATGTGTTTAAATGATCTACACTCTTCCTATATACACAGTTAAGCTGATGTAAGTAAATATCTATCCACTGTAATTTTCTGGTCACGACACATAAGTAATCTGTGATCCCTCTACTTTGCACTGGCATAAGATGCCACTGCTTGAATATGTGAAGATGGATGATAATAATCCAAACATTAGGCAAAGAGTCTGCATGTGCAGCCTTTCCTGGAATATATCATATTACATATATGAAGGAGAGATATTCTTATTCAGTTGTACCTCACTAATCTGATGCTCTAAGGTCCAGCTACTCCCATGCTCTGGCACGTTTTGAATCTGCCGCCATAGTATGTGGATCTGCCACCAGGGTGGCGCTGTTAGCAAGTTAGCAGCCATAAGGTGCCAAAATCTGTTTACAGTGCAGCCGAGCTAATAAACAGTCCTGTTAATTTCTTATATTTAGCTGTATTTTAGCCCTTCAGGATGTCATCCAAGAGACCAAGAGGTGCAGAAGATGGTGATAGCACTAATAATCGTAAGCATAAAACATACTGATGCTTGAAAAGGTGGTGTTACTGAGAAAACTAGATAAAGGAACTTCAGTAAATACTGTGCGAGCACTATGAGATTGGATTATCAACTGTGTATGACTAAAAGAAACAAAAGGAACAGATTTTTAAGTTTTTTGTTGAAAATGAAAGCCAGAAAAGTTTAAAGTTTCGGAAAACTTTGAAAGGTGCCTGGAGTACAGAATTATATGGTGCAATTATAAAGTGGTTTAAGCTCCGACATAATGAAGGTGTATGCATTTCTGGGGAGATGCTTAGCTGCAACAAATTTTGTGGATGAATTTGCACAGTTAGCAGCAATGGAAAACTTAGCCCCAGAATAAGTGTATAATGCTGACAAATCTGCCCTGTACTGGCATTGTGTGCCACGAAAAACCCCTGCCCAAGAATTATGGTGTCTCCATCTGGGGGTAAGGATTTCAAAGATAGGGTAACAATTCTTGGTTGTAGCAATGCTGCAGAAACACATGGAACCAAGCTGATGGTAATTGGTAAGTGTGTTCACCCAAAGGTCTATAAAGGAATGAAAATTCATCACTTATCTACCATGGTACTAAAAAAGGGTGGATGACAACTAAACTTTTTTCTTGAATAGTTTGAAAATTACTTTGTGTGTGAAGCTAGAGCACACTATAAAGGAGCATCCACACTAACGAGCAGTGCCCAGCAGGCACAAGTGTTAAGTCTGTCATCAGACACTTTGTGGCTACTTTGACAGGCAAATCAGTGGATCGCCCTTGCCCACAGTTGAGCGAAATCAGACACTGCCTGGTGGTTTGATGCTGGGTCTACAGCAATGGCACTGCCAGCCACAAAAAATTACCACTCTTTACACCATATAGTTTTCTGCAATTCTTTTTTCTTTTTATGCACACAGCAATCAATATGCTACGCAGTACTATTTTTTTTCCTCTCAACTTTGCTGCGCATGGTGATACCACACCCATGGCCAGCCAACCACCTACTGGTTACTGTATGACTTGACTGCCCAACCACCTCAACAGTGTGGACAACAACACAGGCATGCCCGACAGACTTTGTCCAGTGAGGGAACAGCCCACTGGGAACTGTCCAATAGTGTGGATGTGGCTTAACTCTGTTGGCTTTAATCCAAAGTGCAAAATATTTTTGATTTTATACAACTGTTCAGTTCACCCCAAAGGAGAACTTTGCTTGGAAGCATTATTGGCTGTATTATTTCATGTTTTAAGCTCTGTTCTACCTTTGATAACACAGCAATATGTATGTGGAATGAGCTGGCAAGACTTGGGGTTGGGCATATGTTTACATAAGGAGTTCCCTTAGGGGTCAATGTCTGTTTTCTGGCATTTTCTGAGGTTCAGCACTAGTTAGGTCCCAAGGTTGATGGATGCATTCTTCCTAAAAAGAGCAGTAGTCTAGAATTGTAATTACACAAAGTCTGTGACAGTTACTTCAATTAATTTCAGTAGTTGTGCATGAACAGAAATGGTAGTGGAAGGTATGACTCTAATGATAGAGTAACAATAGAGGTAAGGGTGAGAGCAGAATAGATGTATGGGTGTGTATGCCAATAACGGAAGAATCAATAATGTTATAAAAGAATGGAAAACCTGGGTAATATGAGCGCAATGTTGAGCAAGGTAGTGGATCTAGAGTGTTTATGGAAAACCAGTCATGTGACTAACCAGGGACAGCACTGGATTGAGACATAGTGAGAGACTTGTATCAAGAGACAGTGAGAGACTTATATCAAGAATCACATGGGAAGTTTTTGCATGGATGCAAGGCATGGGCCCTAGATAAAAAGATACAGAGGAGGGAGGAAGTGTTGGAAATGAAATGTATGAGGATAATACATAATGGGATGAGGGTTGACTGAATAAGAAATTAGGGTAACACACAGTATGTATGAGTTGCGAGTGTGTGCCGAAATAGTTTGGAAACGTGGTGGTATCAAAAATTTCCAAAACTAGTTCCATTGCATGCCAACAGATGGCAGTACGGCAATATACATGCTGTGACGGTTAGGCGTAACCATCATCAATCAGCCTGCCGAGTGGACTCATTCTGTGAACATCATGTGTTGCTCTATGGGATTCTTTTTTGACCACATGTACATTTGTAATTTCATCATGGACAGCAAACTAGAGCAGAGAGCAAACATCAAATTCTGCATTAAACTTAGTAAATCTGCAACTGAGACCTTTGACATGATTTGTCATGTGTATGGCAATGAAGGAATGAGTTGTGTGAGGTGTTTCAAGTAGTATGCACGATTCAAAAGTGGAAGAACCTAACTGGATGACAACAAGAGCTCTGGGTGACCCTCCACAAGCTCAGCTCCTGAAAATTTGGAAACAATTCGGCGACATGTGCATGAGGATCATCAGAGATACATTAAAGATATTGCTGCCATCAGTGATGTGTCAGACAGAACAGTGCAGGCAATCCTAACACCTGATTTGAACAAGCACCACACTGTTCATGCCCAGGTTTCTGACCCCCGATCAGAAGGAGCACCATGCCAAGGTCTGTCAAGATCTCCATAAGTGTACCCTGGATGGCACAACCTTCATTTCAAGGGTCATCACTGGGGATGAGACTTGGGTCTACCAGTACAACCCAGAGACCAAACAACAGTCTTCACAGTGGAAGAGCCGAAAATCTCCATGACAAAGAAGGCCAGGCAGGTCTGCAGTGCGACCAAAAGCATGCTCACATTTTCTTTGATATTTGTGGGGTTGTTCACCATGAATTCATCCCCACTGGCCAGATCATGAATGGACAGTTCTACTGCAAAGTTCTGAGGCACCTGAGGGAGGACATTTGGTGGAAACGGCCTGAAATGTGGCACGAGAGCAACTGGATGCTTCATGACAACAAAGCACCCTCTCATCGAGCTCTCATAACTTGTGAATTACTCGGCCGCAACAGCACAGTGACTCTATTACACCCACCCTACTCGCCAGATTTGGCACCTTGCAACTTCTTCCTCTTCCCAAAGATGAAGTTCAGCTGAAGGGTCGCCGTTTTGACACCATGGAGGAGATCCGGCACGAATCGCAGAAGGTGCTTGACACTCTTCGAGAACAAGACTTCCAGCAGTGGCAACGGCGCTGGGAGTGCTGTATGGCTGCCAAAGGGGACTATTTTGAAGGGGATGATGCCCAGCCTTGAATCATGTACTTTCTTGTACATAGGCCTAGTCTCGGAACTTTTTGATAGGCCCCTGTATATGGAAAGGATTACTATGAGGGGTATACATGTCAGAAGTGAAGGAATCAAGAAAGAGGAAATTGCTGATGAGGCGAAAAGATAGAGTGAAAGATGCCTTAAGTTATAAGGGCCTTTACATACATAAAGATATAAAACGTGGAAGGGATGAAACAAACTGGAGTGATGAGGTATATAAAAGGCATGATGCTTCAATGGGCTTAGCCGGGGAATTTGGAGCAGAAAGGAAAGTAGGGTTTGGCTGTGGATAGGTGGCACTGATTTTGGTGCATTATGCATGCCAAAGAGCAAAAATGAGCAAATGAAGCACTTCTTTGTTCCTGGTGCTACTTCACTACATGAGAAAATGGAGGGACCATACTGGTGCTATCAAGTAATGTAAGGAAGTTGCTCATGATGCTAAAACATAATGAACCTCTTGTAGGTGAAGAATAAGGAGAGTTTCTCATGGGAAGTATGTGTAAAGCAAGCTTTTGCCATTGTCAACCCCTTGAGGAAGTTCCCGAAGGGAGAGGGTGTTGGAGATATAGATAGATATTTAGAGAGAGAGATATTACCACTTTTCTCAAATAATTCGTTTCCATTTTTTCTTACATGAAGAAACCTAATGAGATGGCTTAATGGCAAACCATCTTAAGAAAATCCATCAATAACAAAACACTGACACTTCAGTAAAAGGAAAATTATCTGATTTAGAATTACTTCTGGTATATAATGTTATTTCTTTAAAAACATTTATCAATATATTTCAAAAAATTCATAACTATAATTACAAAAGTATATACACAAATATATTACAAGAGCTTTTACCAAATTATTTGCTCATACATATGTTTATATCTTTGTGATTATCAACGTGTGTAATATGGCTAGATGGAGGAATAATTGTAAAACTGACCAGGTAAGAAGCTATGATTGCCCTTATGTATGCATCAACTTAGATGCCAAACTGGTAATATTCTAAGAGGGTTGCCATCAGTTTCACCCTTTTCCAGCCATTTGAAAATGTCTTTTTTTTGTTATACTATCATACACAATGTTTTAAAAGAGCACATCACTAACCAGGTTATGTACTGTACTGCGAAGTTTTAATGTAAAGTTGACTTCAGATAAACAAATGCTTCAATACAATGGACTACCTTAACCAGTGAAGGAAAATTTTTTTTTTTTTTTTTACCAAGGAGGTATGTTACTGGTACTACCTGCCTGGGTATTGGGAGGGTTACTGACGGCTGTGTAGTGAGCCAGCACTTCAGCTGTTGTCAGGTTGCACTCCTCTCACCCAAGTAGCTGTTTTTTCTTTCTACCCCACTCACATGTGGACTGCTGGTATTCTATCCACAAACATGCAATCTCTTGTCACAAACAACACTGGACAACACTTAACTCACACAACTCATTCTTCATAACTCTACGTATTCCTGTAGTGTGCTATGCACTAAACCTGCTTTTTGCCAAAATGATAGGAGCAGCAGATAGCAATACTAGGTAAGAACATTAGACAGGAGCATTAGGTAGAGGTTAGCTGAAAGTGGTCAGAAAGAAGGAAAATCACAAGTGCTCTTAAGCTCTGATGCTCTAAGTGCTAAGTGTGCAAGATGCTTGCTTGAAGAACCTGTCTACATCCTTAAGTGTGAATGTTGAAACAGATTATGAGAGAGAGAGAGATAGAGAGAGAGAGAGAGAGAGAGAGAATGGAATTAGGATTATAGTGAAAAAATGAAGACAAGTATGTGGTGCAAGAAAACGCTTTAGAAAGGAGCATAAACGTTTTTTTGGGGGATGGTATGGACAGGTAGAACATAAGGCAGATGAAAAGCTGGTCAAGAAGCTAAACAGGAGTACAGTCACAAGTAAAAGGAAAAACAGACTTAAAAGAGATGGGCAGATGCTGTGAGATAATCAATTTGGGATAAGATCACTTCATATGATACCAGAGGCAGGATTTGGAATAAGGCAAAATGGAAACATTTTGCACAGAATAGTGTGTGAATGGAGATGTTTCTCATTTATCAAATAAACCTGAACATGAAAAAATAACAAGAAATTACATAAAAGCAGTTCATATTTCACTTTCACATTGTGCATGGGATAATGAATATTAAGTGACCTATGAGGTTTGATACACCTACAGTTGGAAATGAAATTAATGATACTAACTAATGCAAAAATATATCTGTTTAAACTTTTCTATACATAAGCAAGCACCAACCTCCTAACTCCCATATGAATATTCTAAAGTTTAACCATTCGGGTTAACCAAAAAATTTTGTTAAAAAATAAAATCTAGCAACTATAAGCATTCTAAGCTACCTGGTATACCATATTCAAATACATGGATATACTACGGACAAATGTTCAATTGGATCATCAAGTACCCTAAGCATCTACTGATGAATTTATATACCAAATCTACCAATAGTGTATGTATAGGGAAAAAAGATACAAACAAAAACCATAATTATAAAATGAATCATTTATGTCTTACAAGGATCAACTTACCTGCCAACTCAAGGACCTCAGCAGCCAAGTATTCCATGACAGCAGCTAAATACACTGGGGCACCAGCACCTACACGTTCAGCATAATTGCCCTTGCGTAACAATCTATGTATTCGCCCAACAGGAAACTGTAGACCTGCTCGACTTGATCGAGACTTCGACTTCCCCTTCACTTTACCTAGGACATAAAGAGACTTGGTTTCAACTCGTTAATGTACTTTCAAATCAAATTTCACAAATGCAGTGAGTATAATGGCTAAATCACTGATGAAGCAAAATCAATATCACAATAATTTACAGGAGAATCACTAATGAATGTTCTACACCAGCCAACTTCTTTCAGTTACTACAAAAACCTGCATGTGCTTACACTCACTGTCTGTCAGTTGGTGTATGTGTACCAATGTGTACCTGGGAATGGACAATTATACTCCCAACCTCATGTTTCAGTAATGTTTTCAAACTTTCCAATGCTCTCAGCATTCATGGTTCATTCATCTAGTTCAACAAGACAACTGTCAGAAAAGTTTTTACCCTTCCTGCTTTGTTTCTTAACCACTTTCCAGTTATGAATAAGTTTCAATATTCTGGTGTTTAAGAAATTG
The DNA here is from genome assembly GCA_038088735.1 of Panulirus argus. Taxonomy (NCBI): domain Eukaryota; kingdom Metazoa; phylum Arthropoda; class Malacostraca; order Decapoda; family Palinuridae; genus Panulirus; species Panulirus argus. The sequence goes on along the minus strand of JAYMFT010310732.1, from coordinate 280 downwards.
TTGACATTACCATGACCCATAAGTAATGGATAAGTTGTTACATCCTTGGGATGCCTGACACTTTGGCCCCTGTTCCTGTTACCTCATATATAGATATCCTTTTTCTACTTGTCTTCATTCCTTTTGAAGATTTGTTCATAGTTTTCATTTTGACATTCACCACGAGATATACTTTTCTTTTATGTTAGCCGAGAAAGCATGGGCAGCTGAGGCCCCAACCATGGTTATCCCATTAACACTATATATATATATATATATATATATATATATATATATATAT
>JAYMFT010310721.1:0-10123 GCA_038088735.1 Panulirus argus | reverse complement strand
TAATAATAATGATAATAATAATAATAATAATAATAATAATAATGATAATAATAATAATAATAATAATAATAATAATAGTAAGAATAATAATAGTAATAATAACGATAATGATAATGATAATAATAATAATAATAATAATAATAATAATAATAATAATACCACTGGCCAACAAAATTTTACCCTTTTTTGTCCCACGACCTAAAATAGGTGGAGCTTATAGTACATTTTTCGCTGAATTTGAATCTATTTTTAGAATTTTTCTCTCAGGCATGGTTTATAAGTGAAAAATAAATCAAATTTCACAATAATTGAATATCACTTATTCATAACTGAGGCTGGTATTTTACTTAAAAAACTTACCTCTAGAATGTAGAAGCGTACGATTTGTTGCTATATTTAGCCTCAGGAACATCCCTCCTTAGTGTTCAGCAGTAATCTGCCAACATAGTGGGGTTTCACTTTCTTTGGTACTGCTTTTCCATGACCAAAACGTCCTGGTGAAATCTTTCGCCGTGCTCTTCACTGACTGCCCCAAGATTTTCCGGACAAAAGTCAAAGTGCGAGCCAAAGAGGCGTTTTATTTAGACTGATATTGCACCTCAGAGCTTTATATAAAGTCAATAGATCTTTTACAACATCACAGTAGTTTTCTGATCTGTGATTCCCAAAACAATCTTTTCAAACTCTCTTAAATGACAGCCATCCAGTTTTTTTCAATTTCATTTAGTTCTTCATCGTACTTTTCATCCCGAAGCAGTTCCCTGATCCGTGGTCCTACAAAATACCCTCTTTGATTTTGCATCACTGATTCTGGGGAATTTATTCCTCAAATGTGTGAATCCATGGCCAGATTTATCCATACCTTTGACGAAGCTCTACATCAATCCGAGCTTAGTGTGCAAAAGAGGCAGATAAATTTTCTCAGGATCAACAAGAGGAGGATTGATGACATTCTTCTTCCATGGAGTCAGTGATGTTGGTTATGGCCACATTTTCTTTACATAATGACTTTTCTTGTCTCGGCTGTCCTACTCACAGAGGAAACAACAGAACTTCGTGTAACCAAGTTGCATTCGCAGTAAAAGTGCCACAACCTTTAGGTCACCACATACATTCCACTTAAAGTCCCCATACCAATTTTTTCCTAAAAGAAGCTTCATGTTTTCATACGATTCCTTCATGTTAGCTGCCTGAGCCAGAGGAACGGAGGGGAACCTATCTTAATTGTGGGGCAGAACCGCTTTCAAGCTTACTTCTGATGAATCAGTAAACAAGCGCCACTCACCTGCGTTATATTCGTGGCCAAATGCCTCCATAACAGAATGAGCATCATTGCAATACACCAGACCATCTTCAAGGGAGAAAAATTATTTAGTTTCCTTCTGGAGAAGATTCCAGCCTTTTAACCTGGAACACAAAAGTTCGGCATGCTTCTTAGACAAATTTAGATCGCGGACGAGATCATTTAGATCTCCTTGACTCAGCAAATGTGGTTCACTTGAAGGACAGCTTGCTTCAAATGTTGGATCCATATTGTCCTCTACTTGGTCTACTCTCTCATAGACTCATCGTCATTCAGTGTCATGTTTCTGGGAGGCTCTGGCACAGGTAATGCCTGACTCTGAGGTACTGGGCCTCATAGCAGATGGCAAATTAGGCTATTTAACAGTATGCTTGGATTTTCATGTTATACTATTTACATTTGTCAGGCAGAAGTAGCAGTCCAAAGCGTGATCTTTGGGTTCTCTCCAAACCATAGGAATGGCAAAAGAAATACGGAGTGAACCTTTTGCCCATGCTGTGAGAAGCCTGACACATGTGATACTACAAATATGGGGGACCAATTTTTATCCTGGTCACCCACTTTACAACCAAAGTAATGCTCATAGCATTCTTTAATGAAAGGTGTGAAAGAACGTTTTCGCGAGATGAATGTCAGTTCACCGCAGATGTAGCAGAAAGAATACGGACTATTCACACAGTTTCTCGGCATTATAATGGTGGATGGGGTATCAGCACAACACTTGAATACACAAAAGCACAGTCTGTCAACAGAGAGGAAAAAACACTGTTTACACATTGAGTTCTAGCCAGTAACTGGCAGAGAAGTACTACTGTTTGAATGTCCCAACATTACCAGTCGTGATTCTGCAGGCCCCTGGAGACTCATTTATCTAGGCTTGTGCTTTCGAAAAGAAGCTGTTGCGCTTCACAAACAATAAAATTTTGCTGTGTTTGTTAAACTTTTTGTTTCAGATGCTGCGTAGAGCACTGGTACATATATTCTGTACGTAATGATACGCGAGTATGCTGGAACAAAAAACCTATGAGTGATAGAGAAATTCTGAAAACATATTTGGATTCAGCGTGCAAAAATACATACGAAACAGATCTGTTTTCCAAGGGACAAAATCTCTGTTGACCAGTGTAATAATAACAATAACAGTAATGATGATGATAATAATGATACTGATAACAATGAAGATGATAGTGATGATAATAAATGATCATAATAGTGTAACAACAGTAACACTGTTAATTTGGAAAGAGGTAAAAACTCTAGGAAGAATGATAGACCAAATAAGAGTGGCAGCATAGGAGGCAGATAGGGAAGTAGTAACAAGCAAAAAAATAGGAAAACATTATATGGATAGACTATTTCTAGGGCTATGTTGTTTTTGCTCCCGAGAGCTGGCTGCTTGTATGTTCCCACCACTAGCTAGAAGGCGCAATACTCAGTAAGCTGCTGGGTCACATGACTATTGTGCAGCCATCGGCAACTGAAAAGTAGACCGTTTTGACACCTGCTTCTTTCCCTGCACGTCGAAGCTTTGGAACTTTCTAAATTCCAATGTCTTTCCCAATAACAATGACCTTGCACATTTCCAAGGACAGATCTTTCACTTCTTCAAAAAATCGTATATACTTTTCCTTGTCTTTTCTTTTTCCATTTCATAATTTTCTATATCTCAGTTAAGGCCCGGCTTCGATGTGGACTTTTGTCCGTGACTGGAGCCTTCAACATAGAAAAAAAAAAAAAGATAATAGGGTGGCTTATGCGGTGCGTTTGGGACAAGGTGTTATTTGCAGCGAAAGAATCGTGGCAAATGGTTTGATGAAATGATAGGAAGTGATGAAAGCTTTGCTTAAGATGTAGTGTCTCAAAGCCGCAGCAGTAGACGAAATTCTAGTTGAATTTTCATGAGAGAGGGCGACAGTGTTGTTGATTCAGTCAATCTTTCCACTGTATGTATGGATCTGAGAGCTGACACAATGCATATACATGGCCTTATATAAAGACAAAGGGAACAAAAGATAATGTTCGAATTACAGAGATATGATTCTGTTACGTATAATTGGTTAGGTATATGGAAAAAACGTGAGTGAAATGGTGGTGGAAAGCACAAAGTATCAGATCGGGGTGGAGTAATGTGGCCTCAGATGTGCTACAGGATGTGTGGACAAGGTGTCTGTTTTGGAGAAATTGCGTGAGACATATTGGGCGGAACGAAGGGATTTATAATAATAATGATAACAATTCATGGTTTATTTGCCAAGAAAGTTACAAATATATGCACTGACATATTATAAATTGACGACTTGGCTCACAATTATTTCGAAATAGTTAACAATTTCAAGGAAAATTGAATCTAAAAAACATACAATAGATATGTTTCTCTAAGAAAAAGAATATAATAAAAGTTAAGATCAAGATCGAAAACATGAAATATAAGTGCTAACCTAAGACAATACATACTAGAAAGTTAAAGTCAAGATTAAAAACATGAAATTAAAGTGTCTACCTAAAAAAATAAATGATAAACAAACATGCGTTTTGCTTCAACATTAGGTACATTAGGCAGTTTGATTGTGTGGTTACAGTATATGGTACGGTGGTGTTTATAGCGGGAAGTGCCGTAACACAGCTTGTAACAACGCCCCGCCCCGCCGCGTGTCCCTGCCGAGCACCTCGCGTAAAAAGGGCGGCAATAGTGATCTGTGTTTTGTGGAGCTCATCAGATTCTTTCCTAATTTCAGCGTTAATTCATTTCGTCTTTCAAACAGGTTTTTTGCATTTAAAACTGACATTGCGTTATTGTAAGTAGTGTACAGACCAACAAGGATAATCCTAAACGCTCTCTTTTGTAGACGTTATAAGGTATTGTGTTGCGCCTGCGTCAGTCCTGAATGCCAAACAGGTGTAGCATACTCAAGTGTAGTGCGTATGTACCATATGTCATCAGTGAGCCTGGAGTAAGCTTATGACAAGGCGGACTGAAATGTCTTGTAGAAGGTAAATGGAATATGTGCAGTTTGACGAAAGACACTAAATACTGTGAGGTGTTTTTACTGGGAGAGTGTGGCATGTGTCCTAGTAGGAAAGGAGGAGGGTGCGTTATTCTAGACGGTCTGCGTGAAGGCTGTGTTATATTATCTCGGCTGATTAATCTGTTCTTGGACGAGGTGGTAGTCGATGTTAAGGCAAGGGGCTGGTCTACACTATACTTGTAAAGGAGAAAATGGAAAATATCACAGCTGCTTTTTGATAAAAAGCACGATTCTGGTGACACACTCAAATGAAAAACTCCTAAAGCTGGTGCCAGAGTTTGAGAGAGTGTATGAAAGAAGGAGTCTGAGAGTTAATGTGAACAGATCTAACTTAATGAACTGTTGCATGGGTACAAGTGAGATTGGTTTGATTGCAAGATTGATGGGAGAAAAACTGGTGAAGGTAGGTTGCTTTATGTAACTTGGAATGTATATGATAATGGATGGAACCAAGGGAGTTGTAAGAGAGGGATCTAAGATTCTGGGGGTATAAGGAAGTAGATGTCAGTGTCTCCTATTAAGGTAAAGATGGGAATGTTAGAAGGTTCAGTGCTCCCAACAGTGTTGTCTGGATATGAGTCGTGGGCCCTGAATGCAAAAAAAAAAAAAAAGAGAATAGTGAACGTGCTGCAAAAGAAATGTCCGAGGATAGTATGTGGTGTGAGGCGCGTTGATCATGTAAGGAAACGCAGTGTAAGATCGAGATGTGGCAGTAAACACATCTAGATTAGGCTGAAATGGCTTGAAATATTCTGGGCATTTGGAGAGGATGAGCAAAGAAAGTTCAGTTATGATGGTGACTTTAGGATATTATTCATATAGTGCTTCCTTAAACACAATAAACATCGAAAATCGAGAATTTGAGAGTTATTTGCAGAATACGGTTCTAAGGTCAAAAGATGCCAAGTAGTCGTCGGAGTGTGACGGAAGTGCGTTCCGTGCGTTCCCTATCAGTCGGTTTGGTTGCGCTGTTTGCTAAGGGGTTGACAACAAGAACCTAAAGTACTTATGGATCGTTACTCAAGAGAAATTTTTCACACAGTGATATGTAATAAAGAAACTGTTTCTTTTCATCTATCATTTTCATATTTTTTTTTTAATCTATTAATGGTTTAGAAATTCAGTTATCTAAGTCTGGTGATAAGACATTTATCACAAGTCAAAAGTGCAAGAGTGACGTCACGATGTCTTGGACAAACTGAGATGATATGTAATGAGTTTACAGAACGGGGGGCTGTAAGCCATAATGAATGCAGGACATATCACGAAATACTGATATATAACAAAGTCTCTGCAACAGACTTGCAGACTTATCCCATCAATAAAATGTTAATCATCTGCATCATACTACCATCCCTCCAGCACATAAGGAGATTCGTTTCGTAAAAGTCGTCCAAGACTACTGTGTACAGAAAATGTTAATTATGTACCCAGATGATGACACATTGTGAGCTAATTTCTCTCACAGAAGTCCATGCTACACTATTTCATCCATTGTCTAATATAACCGTTGTTGTAATATGACATGATTAATCTTTTTTTTTTACCAATACCTACATAAAGAGGTGTACAGAATACTATGCTCTATCATTGAAGCTAAAGCGCTGTTACACTGAATAAATTAAGTTTAATTAAAGGCAGAAATGACAACTTTATGAAGCATTCAAGTAGCAAAAGTACAAAATACCATCTTAGAATTACTTCGTTATCGACAATGATGAATTTATCATACATTAGATAATACAGATAATAAGTATATGACTCCCACCATCTTTGTTCTGAGTAAACCTTTTAGTTCAGTTTCAGGAGCAACTGATTTTCAAAGTTCCTATCATCAAGCCTTGCAAACTCTTGGTTGAATATTAACCCAGCAGCAAATAAGAGACACTCACTGGAACAACTACTCACCCATTTCTTATTTTCTTTTTTTTATGCAAAAGTCTTCGATACTTGGTTCAAAACTCAACAGGTAGAGGAGAAGCATGTAAAGGGATTCCCTGTTGTTTGTTTACATCACATCAGGATGCAAGAGCACACGAACAGTGAGCGAAAGCCTGAGCATTGCTACTCCTATCTTAAAAAGCTGAGCATTTCTATATACGGAAAGTACCTGTCTATCAATTTCTTGATATATCAGGACAAACTTTCCCCATACTGTACAGTATGCTGCTCTGTATTTTACTTAGATCCACTGGTGATATTCTTTCCTATCATACTAATGTCTAGTCATCATTCCTTGACATATCTAAGGCTTTTGACAGGGTATGGCATCGGGTCTCATCTCTAGGCTCCCTTCTTTTGGTTTCCCTCCCTCACTTTGCTCCTTCATATTTGGCTTCCTCTCCGGTAGATCTATCTCTTTGTTTGCTGATGGATCAGCCTCCCCCTTTTTCTCAATCAGCACCGGTGTCCCTCAAGATTCTGTCCTGTCCCCTACACTTTTTCTCCTTTTTTTCAACGATTTCCTTTCCTCCACAAATAGTCTAATGCACTCATAAGCTGACGCCTCAACACTGCATTCATCCACATCCTTCAATTCTGCTCCCTCTTCTCTTACTTGATCTACATCTCCTCTTGGCACAGCTTCCTCAATAAACACAGACTTGGAAAGGATATCTCAGTGGGGTACACAAATTCTTGTTAAGTTTAATGCATCAAAGACCCAATTTCTACCCATCTCTCTATCGAAAACTTCTCACAACTCTCGTTTCTCCTTTGACGGTTCCGTGATTCCACTCCTTGACTCAATGAACATACTATTACTGCAACATCCACTCTTTCTTGGAAACCCCATATGACAAGAATAGCTAAGCCTGCCTCTAAGAAACTGGGTATCCTGTTTAGATGTCGAAACTTCTTGTTTTCCGAACATGTTTTCCGTTTACACAAAGGAATGATTCGTCCTAGTATGGATTACTGCTCTGACTTTGTGGTGGTTCTAGCTCTGCATTCTTTCTTGACAGAGTTGAGTCGAAAGCAGTCCACCTCATAAACTGTCCCATGCTACCTTTCAAACATGACCCCCTTGTCCTACGCCGCAATGTTAGTTCATTTTCCCTCTTTTATTGGTATTACTTTGATTTTTGCTCCCGAGAGCTGGATGCTTGTGTGCCCACACCACTAGTTAGACCACGCAATTCTCAGCAAATGCGTCATATGATTACTGTGGCCATCAGCAACTCAAGGAAGGGCCGTATTGATACCTGCTTCTTTCTTTACACGTCGAAGCTTTGGAACTCTCTGCCTTCTCATGTCTTTCCGAATAACTATAACCTGGTACAATTCAAAAGACAGGTCTTTCACTTTCTCAAAACTCCGTAAATACTTTCCCTTGTCTTTTTTTTTTCCGTTTCTTAATTTTCTCTGTATTTCAATTAGGGCCCGGCCTTGATGTGGACTTTTGTCTGTTACTGGAGCCTTCAACATAAGAAAAAGAATGCATCCACCTGTCTCTTCGCACAGAACTCTAGCGTCCCCATCTTGAATAATGTGTTCAGTTTTGGTCTCCCTACTTGAGGAAAGACATAGACAGAATGGAGAGCGCACGGAAACTAGCTACCAAGGTGATTATCAGACTAAGAAACAAATCCTATAAAAGGCGAGTAAACGACTTAAGCCTTTTCTAGAAAAAAGAAGGTTAAGGGGTCATCTGTTACAGGCATTCAAAATTATCAAAGGCTTCGATAATATCGATCTAACGACTTACATAGGGATAGATTCGTCTGATTTCACTCGTAGTAATAGTTACAAACTTGTTGGCAAACGTTTAGCTCGAATGAGGCGATGTCCTTTTTATTCAATAGGATTGATAAGATGGAACGGTTTACCAATCTGAGTAGTTGAAAATAGCGCCATAGATAAGTTTAAGAATAGTCTTCATAAATATTTCGCTTCAAATCCGAGACAGACATTGTTTGCGCCTCCTTAACTACATGAAAAGCTTATAATGCTTTTTTCTATCTTTAATATACACGTATTTCTATTCTTACAAAACTAACCTATGATATCTGTGTCTCCTCCACTATCACAATGATCCATTCAAAGAAAATCCATTATTTTGAATTAACAGTAATGGTAAAAGCATTTCACAGTGCAATTATACCTTTAAATTTCTTGTTTGCAATTATTAAGACATCCCTATTATCACTTTTGTATATATCGTTTCGTATCTAACAAGGGAGAGCGCTCCTTCCTCATCCATGAAAAACATCCAATTTCCTCTAATCTTTCCGCTCTGGTGCACAGGTTGAGCGGTCCAGCCGGGCTGTACAGTATATAGACTGATCTGATTGTCTTCTCTTCTCACCTCCAGCTTACCCCTGTGGTCCGACGCTCCAGCCCCTGGGGTCCTCGCCTCACTCTGATTTAGTCCTGCAATTGTTACATATGCATTTCTATCGAACCGTAAGAGCCTGTGCAGCTGATGGTGATAGTGTTTGATATCTCGTTCGATTTAGCTCAGTATTTCAGAATCATTGGTTTTACAAATTGCTTAAGTAAACCCTATTAGACTTTTCTGTATTTGGTCAAATTGATTCCATTGACATGATTAAAAGAAATGAATAAAGACTGAACCATATGATTTAATTTCGTATTGATTTTAGGAATGGTGAAATGGAATCTAAATGACACCCAAGCAGTAAAACGTGTAACGAAGACACCCAACATAAATATTCAGGAAGCTCGTTATATCAGTGATATATAAACAATATAAAAACTCAGTACAGTAGTTAGGATGCTGGTCCTTTGTTGTAATATCCAAGATGGACGACAGCTCATTACAGCACTAAGGTACTAGGTATGCTCACAACACTGAGTACAAAGTCAGTTACGCATCGCTATTTTACAATACGCCAGCTTATCTGCAAACGGCTGTAACACAATAGCAAATCATTTGTTTCCGATATCCAGGGACCAGGTCAACATGCTACGTTACTTTACTACAGGTCACCTAACTGCAGTAACGGAAAGCAAAGTCAGCTTGCAATAGTATCCGGAAACGAGGTAAGCTCATTCTAATTAATGGAGCACCAGGTTAACACACGTACTGTATACGTTCACAGCCGTCTAAAAACTCTAAATCATCAAATCGTTATTACACTGCGATAACCAGACGTTAGATCAGAACAACGAAATATTTAGACACTAAGATAAAAAACCTGCAAAACTGACAGCCGGGATAACCTACCAAAATGAAATGGCACAAAGAAATATATCATTCTACTTGGGCAAAGAGTCTATGGAAATCATTATACTAGCACCAGGTAGGCGCGCGCTTGTACTAACCAATGTTTTCGGTCAGAACAATACAGCATCAAAAGATCAGATTAACTCGTGGAATATCCAGGAACCAACTGGGCAACACTCCTTTAACATCTGACTAGGACAAGAGCAACATCATTCCAGAGTCAGGAGCGTCTATAAAACCAGCACTAAAACAAGAGATCAAAAACTAGCTTTGGTATCACCTTATCTATTTATGTTCCCGAGCTAGAATCTGATTCGGGGATTGTTTCCATAATAAAAAAAGGAGCAGGAGTAATTACTAACCGATTACGCTCCAATCCAATCAGTGGTCTTCTACGAAGGAAGGGGATTCAAAGTGGATCAGGAAATAAATGGAACAGGCATCTCCATCCCGTAGGACTTACCCATTCTGTTTCAAACTGGCTGAAGTTTGGAGATATTAACAAAGTTGCTTAAGGATTGTTTCGGACAACCCATACACAAGAGTGTGATTCCTGTTTACAGTTACAGTTTTTGTGCTACGGGAAAAATGTCTTATCCTAAAGTT